>CANXYC012517130.1:0-13082 GCA_948193065.1 Aleurites moluccanus | reverse complement strand
CTTTTTGATATGAAACCAAGCCCAATTGTCTATTATATATATGTATTTGTTATTGGTATAAAGAAAATGCCATGTAAATATTGATTTCAAGGCAAACCAGAAAGTGCCTGAAAAATGAGAAACAGACCCGTAATTTAGGAGTCAGTTGCGGCAGCGCAAACAAGGCCCCGGCAGGCAAAAATTTGAAATTGAGCTAAACTCATTCTTTGAATCTTATAATGTTATATATTATCTTTTAAGTCATATTTGAGACTTATTTGATATGTTTATGCTATATGAGACATCTGCATATAATATGTTATAACAAGACTATTTCAATGTCGTAGAAACAAACCATCGGCTGTGTACACAAATATATATTGTGACCTCTGCTAGGGAGGGGTGAAATTCCCTATGCCATGGATGATTGGAGGGATATGTGATGGAAGTGAAGTAATAGCTCAGTATGATATGATATGATATGACATGTTACAGGCTCCTGTTATATTATATGCATTATGGTTCATGATATGTATTTCATCATGTTATCACCAGTATTCATATTTACAGATCATTAATGGATAGATGTGAATGTCATGAATAATATTGCATACTCATATATATATATTGACTCACTGAGTATAATCTTATACTCACCCCTTCAGTGGTTATATGTTTTCAGGACCGCAGTGAGGCAGACATCCATTGGCTACATCATCTTCAACCTTGGATCACAGATGTATGTATTTGAGGTCACTCCTGTGTATAGAAGTTCCTTGGTATATAATGTATAGAGGGTTTGGATTGATAAAGAGTACAATGTCTAATATGATCAAAATGATAATCAGATATAATATGAGTATGTTAATGATGTTCATATATATGATATGAGAAATTGATATGATGTATATATGATATGAGATATGAATGGAAATATTGAAGTGCATATTGAGTTGTGATTGACTACTGGAGGATAAAAGGGGATGTATATTATATTGGAAGTGTAATTTCTATGTTTTACGGATAGCTTAGGTCAGAGTTACAAAGGAAACTTTGTCAGTTTTTCTGTAAGAATATTATGATGTTTTAAAAAAAAAAATTATCACCTAAAATGTATCACAGGTTAAGTAATGATTGTAAAAGTTAAGTTAAAGTAAAAGCATGGGTTCTTTGAGGTACTGGTCGCCTTGGCATTACCCATACCCTAGAACCATCATGGTCTAAAATAGGGCCGTGACATAATCCATCCACATCAGGTACACACAATCTATGTCCTAATTTCAGTACACCATTTTCCACCTTGAAGTTAGGAGACTTCTCAACTGATATATTATCTGCATACTTTACCAAATCTTTTTTTAACTTCAGTAAATATGGGTCTTTATCCTGTGAGGCTACAATCTCTTCAATGAACATTGGCCTCACTTGAAAGTGTGTAAACATAGCTTTTGAATCAGTAATCTCCAACTGGATACACATATTGAACAACTTTTTCAACTGTTTGATCAACGGTCTTTTACTTACGGCAACGTGAGATAGACTGCCCATTAAATTCCTGCTTAAAGCATCTGCCACTACATGTGCTTTACCATGATGATAAAGTATCTGATAATAATAATTTTTGACTAGCTCCACCCTTCTTTGCTGTCGTAACTTCAAATCTCTTTGTTACATAATATACTGAAGACTTTTATGGTCGGTGAATATTTCACACTTTTCCCCATTCTCCAAATCTTTAATGCAAAAACAACTGCTGCCATTTCCAAGTCATGTGTGGGATAATTCACTTCATGCTTCTTTAACTGCCTGGATGCATAAGCAATCACCTTCCCATGCTGCATCAATACACATCAAAGTCCCACTTTTGAAGCATCACAGTAAACATCAAATCCACCAGTGTTTGTAGGTAATGCTAATACTGGAGCTATAGTGAGACAAGTTTTGAGCTTCTGAAAGCTCTCTTTACAGGCATCATCCCACTGAAACTTGACTTGCTTTCTTGTTAATCTGGTTAATGGTGTGGCTATCCTGGAGAAATCCTTCACAAAACGATGATGATAACTAGCCATTCCCAGAAAACTACGAATCTCGATCACATTAGTTGGTCTAGGCCATTCTGCAACTGCTTCAATCTTTTTGGGATCAACTTTAACACCCTTTCCACTGATAACATGACCTAGAAAATACACTTCAGAAAGCCAAAATTCACATTTCGAGAAATTGGCATACAACTGATGCTCCTGAAGAGTCTGCAATACCATTCTTAGATGTTTTTCATATTCCTCCTTGCTTTTAAAATAAATAAGGATGTTATCAATGAAAACAATAATAAATCTATCCAAGAACGATTTAAAGATTTGATTCATCAGATCCATAAAAGTGGCAGGAGCATTTGTTAACTCAAAAGGCAACACCAAAAACTCATAATGACCATATCTGGTTTTAAAAGCAATTTTCATCAAATCTTCCTTCTGGATTTTCAACTGATGATAACCCGATCGCAGAGCAATCTTTGAAAAACAACTAGCACCTTGCAATTGATCAAAGAGATCATCTATTCTCGGCAATGGGTATTTATTTTTAATTGTCACCTTATTAAGCTGCCGGTAATCTATGCACATGCGCAAAGATCTATCTTCCTTTTTCACAAAAAGAACCGGCACACCCCAAGGTGAACTACTGGGTCGTATGAACCCTTTATCCAACAATTCTTGCAACTGGATCTTCAACTCCTTCAACTTAGTTGGTGCCATTCTATACGGAGGAATGGATATTGGATTAGTTCCTGACAAAACTTCTATTTCAAACTCAATTTTCCTCTCCGGTGGTAAACCTTATAACTTCTCAGGAAATACATCTACAAATTCATTTACCACAGGAATATGAGTAATAGTAGAACCAGTTACCTAGGTATCCACTACATGTGCTAAATAAGCTTCACATCCCTTCCGTAATAGTTGTCTCACTCCAATGGTTGAAATTACATTCGTCATCACCCCTATTCTCTCACCCTGATACATAAAACTAGACTTCCCTTTTGGTTTAAATTCTATTTTCTTTTCATAACAATCAATAGAAGCCCGATTCTGTGATAACTAATCCATATCCAATATAATATCCAGTTCTAACACTGGTAATTCAATTAAGGTTACTGGTATATTTTTCCCCTCAATTCCCACTCTACAGTTTCTGTACTCTCTATCTACCATAATAGTGTCTCCTAAAGGTATGGAAACCTCTAATGGTATTTCCATTTGACTACTATCCATTCCCAATTTGTTCACATAAGTAGAAGACACAAAAGAGTAGGTAGTACCAGTATCAAACAAAACTCTAGCCAACTCAGTTTGAATCAAAACCATACCTTCCACATCTGTGTTAGACACTCTTGCCTCCTGTTGATTAAGGATGAATACTCTGCCCTGACCTATACCTGAGGATGGCTGAGAAGAACCCTGTGCAGTACTCTAGCCTCTACCTCTGCCTACCGGGGGTTTATAGGTACCCTAAGTCTGCTGAACTGTAGGTTGTGAGGATGTAGTAACTCTTTGTTGACCCTACTAACCTACGATGAGTGGACAGTCTTTAATAAAATGGCCCTGCTGGCCACATCTCAAGCAAGCCCCCGTCAACCATCTGCATGCATCAGAATGTCGTTTGCCGCAAGTCCTACATACAAGAGTACTCTGTGAGGGCTGATCTGTCTGATGTACACTAGCAGATGCTCGAGGAGTTGATGAAACAACCTCGGATCTACTCTGCCTTTTACCCATAATAGCTACTGGTTGGCTCTGTGAAGGCCTAAAACCACTCTCTGCAGGCCTACTTTGATAGCTCTGTTCCCCTGTCTTCCTCTGACTATTTTGTCCCCTATTTCCATCTCTCCTTCTCTGCTCTCTCTTTGCCCTGTCATCCTTATATTTTTCTTCCATCTCAGTTGCTCTATTAATGAACTTTGTTAAGGATGTGAACTCTACTGCTAACAGCGAGTTCTGGAGGGAAGCATGCAGTCCTCTTCTGAACCTATGGATCTCTGCAGCTTCATTAGGAACAATTTATCTAGCAAATTTTGCTAGCCTAAAAAATTCCTTAGCATACTCCGATATAGTCAAACTTCCCTACTTTAATCTTTCAAATTGTATCATACGTTTACTCTTTTCTCCCTCTATAAGGAACTCATCAAGCATAGCCTATTTAAACTCAGCCTAGATAGGTAGATTATCTCCATACAACTGCTCCCCAATATGCCTCTCAAACCAGTCCCAGGCTCTATCCTTAAGCAGTAAACCAATCAACTCAATAGCCCTGGTATCAGAACAAGGCAACATCTTCACCACCTTTTCTAGGCAATCTAGGAAAGGGCTAGGGTAATCTCCCTGCTCACCTCCAAACTCCGGTAGTCTAAGTTTCAGAAAACTGAACATAGTAACTCCCCATTCATCAATAAACCGTCTAACCATCGGTGCTGCAAGTGGAACAACAGGAGGTGGCACTGCTACTGGTGGAGAAATTACAGGTGTTGGGTGTGGTACAGGTATATTATCTGGCCTGCGTCACCTCAACTCTTCTATTTCTTTCCTTAACCGCTCATTTTCTCTCATCAATGCTTCATTCATTATATTAACATTCTCTGCCATAAAGTTCTCTTCTCTTTCTCTTCTTCTTCTTATCTGTGGCACTTCAACTGATTTAGTTTTATCCGGTGCTACTTGGGAAACTTCCTCTGCCTCTCTTCTCCTACCAGATCGAGAAGAACCCCGCCTAACAAATTCCAGATGAATAGCACCTCTGCCCTGTCCCCTACCTCTCGGACTTCTTCGTGGTGGCATATTCTATAAACACACAAAAGGAGTAGATATCAATTAGTGGAACATAGATGAACATATAAAAGATAATAACAATTGAAGTTACAGAAATTCTAATGCTCCATGGTACACTTATACACTTAAGACACTTATACCTAGTTAATTATGTTTCCTTTATTTCTTTGCTATGATACCAACTCTGTCACATCTCCCATTTCAAGAGATATGACGGTTCTAGGGTATGGGGAAGGCATAAGGCCACCTAAATCCGTAGAACCCAATTCTGCATTTCTACAGAAAATTTGTCATAACTACTCTACTTTTATAATATAATATCCAGGACCTGAAGTCCCTTTTTTTATAACCAACATTAACACAACCTACACAAAGCAACACTTCTATACTCATCCCATACTACAATGTACATGCCACATTTATTATCATTTTCCCCAATCCAATACTTTACACTGAATATTGAGTGTAATAATTACATCTCATTAACATAGCTCCATTTTTACAATATCATTACTAAATTCATTATTACATACCATGGAGCTACTATAGAAATATCCATAAATACAAATAAGGAGTCATTACACAGATAAGGAAAATTCCACTCCTGAAGGAAAAGAGAGAAAATGAAATCGTCGCTATTTATCAAACCCTGAAAAGGATAAACCACAATGGGGTGAGACGAATCTCAATGAATAACATATATATTCCCTCACTTGCGAGGCTAGGTGCTCACAAGAAAGGTCATTCAATAACAAATTACAATATTTCAAGATAATAATGTTAATGCCAAAAAATAAGATTTTCAATTGAATTCAATATCAAGTTTCAAGTACAATATAGTTCAATAGGAACAATCATATAATCAATAACATTGGTCACTTGGAAGAAAAGATCGTGAACCAAATATTCTATATCCATGATAGTTAGCAAAATCCAATGAACAATGGACAAAGGCTACAATTAAGTAGCATGTCAATAGTCATACAGTTGATCAGACTGTATGTCTAGGACCTCAATCCCCTCCTAGATAGGGTCTCCAATACAATACACTGTGTACAATGCCTGATGAACAAATATTTACCCCATCGAGAGAGTAGTACTGTCAATGGTCTCATATATAGGGTAAGTAAAAATGTTGTCCAATAATGAATATCAATCAATACATTCATATATATCAAGGATTCAATTAACAATGGCTACATAATCAAGAAACTTTAATAATAATATAATTTCTTAGGGAAAATTTAAGGAAACAATATGCAAAGGCGACAAGTAAAGAAACATATATGTTACTCACCCCAAAAATCCAATGTGTCCAACCACCTAGCACGAATTAAAAGGGTGATTTTCCACTTCCTTGTCTTTTCCTTTTTCTCTCCTTTGTACAGCTATAACAAACATAAATTTCAATTTAGAAACCTAATTACATTAAAATACAACAAGCAAACCTAAATTCTAGACAACATTCAGAAACCCTGAAATTTCTACCTGAGCATACCCTGATATTTCACTTATAACTCATTATGTGTAGATCCAAATACTATTCTATTTTTACTGAACTTTAGCTAAAACATAATGACACATTTCTCATGTTTTGACTTTCCCCTTATTCGGAACTTAAGGTCCTCATATTTACCAATTTCAGAAAGGTTACATTTTTCAAATTCCTAACCCGAGCCAGTCTGTCTCAAGGGTCCATAGTTAACAATACAGTGAGAATTTGACAAAACTTCCAAAATACAAAATATTCCTGACATGTATATATACAACTTTCATGTTTCGAATATTATCGAATTCCTACCCAATTTTTGGGTTTCCTATTATAATCGTTCGGGTTATTACACCCTCCTAACTAGGATCATTAAGCCACTGTGCACAATGTGTTTAAAACTTCTGTCATTTCATTAATGCCATATATATAGTGCTTAATTATTAGATATCAAAATAAACTTAAGTACTTTCAATGGTTCAATACATGAAATATTAGGCCAATCATACAAATTCATTTAAAAGTAATAATTTGGGATTATAAAATGGCATGAAATTAATTATGGATCACACAATTGGTATTTTTGGCTAACAATGAAATTTTATGCAATTTCAATCATTTAATTTAAAGGCAATGTCAAGCAAAATAGTATGTATATTACTCACCTTACTGAGCACTTCACATTTCCATTCCTTTTCCTTGGTTCTATTGCTTTGCATTTTTCAGTTTCCATCAGTCCTTTATTCATTTTTAACTCTATATATTTAATCACTAATAATTTAGATACTATTTAACATAAAATTATATTACTTATACTTATATTAAAGAAATTCCTAAATTTTCCAAATTACTAAGGTTTTTCTGTGTAATATTCTATATTGGCAGCTTGTGTTCCTTAATCCATATCTCTTTCTACACTTCTAATTGCTTCAATTCTTATTCCTACTTAAACTAGACATATCAATATTTAACATATCCAAAATTCACATTAATCTCACTACTACACAATTTAGTGTGTCAATTTAAACTTAGATTTATAGCCAGCCCTGCTACCCTGCATTCTACCTGAAATCTTATTCTGATAGTCTATATTTTTTTTTATCTCATAACTCAATCTATACTTATCCAATTACTACAATTATTTTTCCTATTGGAAATAGACATATAATATTATAACATATCCAAATTTTAGAATATTTTGATCACTATACAATTATTAGTGAATTTTCAAAATTAAACTACTGCCTTAAAATCTCTATCCAAATAGACCATGTTTCCACACATATTATTAATTTCATGATCATCCAATTATAAAACCATTTTACATTCATTTATATAACATATAAATTAGCATCTTTCATGTTTAACACTTTCTCTAATTCAGACTTTAAGGTCCTCATATCTATAGAATTCAGTAGCCTATATTCTGTTTATAAGTCATTTCAGACATATTATACTTATGGCTTAATATCTCTTAAACCATAAATCCAATTGCAAAACTCTTTTACATACCTCTATATAAGATATAAATAAACACTTTTAGTGTTGAACAATTCTTCTAATTCTATCTCTAACTCTCTCTATAATAAAAATACTTTAGCAAATTTTCTAAAACCTTGATTATGATCAGTCACGATATTTGTTCAATTACTCTCTCCTAACTTTGAATTTCATCAAATACTTTTTTAGATATCAAATTAACATATTTATCTATAACTTTTATGTTTTGACCAATCTCAAATTCATACATTAAAAATTCAGAATTTGAACTACAAACTACTGCCTTAACACAGATTTAAAATCCCTTTTAAATCCTAGTTTATTCTTCATCTCTCATAGCTCAATTAACTCAATTATTTACTAAATCAAACCATGAAACTCTTAAATACAATTAAAATGATAAGTTTAGAATTATTATCTTGCACTTGGATGATTCTTTTCCTTCTCTTGTTCTTTCCCAAAACAATTTGACTTACTTCCCTTCTTCACTTTTCTTTCTTTCATCAATTTCTTATCTAGCTTGGTTGGTTTCTTTGGAAGAGATGGAAGAGCATTTTTGATTGTTTTATCTCAAATGATTCAGTCAAAACTCCTAAATATGCAGCCATCTCTTCTCTTTTATACACCAAAGTCAAAGAAAATAAGAATTGTGTAGAAAATTATAGGTCTTATACACTTGTCAATTTCCTATCCAATTAACATAAAAAATTTATTCAAATTTTGTTCCTTCCACACATTTGGCCAACCACTCTTGAAGTTATTCTCCAGAATTTTTAATGCTAAAAATAATATTTTATTGTGGATCCCATAACTTTTGATAATTGCACATTTTGCCCGCAATTTTTCTTAATTATAATTGCTACTACAATTCTTTTTAATTATTTTCAATTAAGTCCTCAAATTATTGATATTCAAATCCTATGGTATCCTTAGTACCTCAATTCAACTTAATCATTCAACCTCTGTAGCTACAAAAATTTTATACCGAACCCATTTCGACAAAATTTCGAAAATCGATAATTTATGTATCTTAATTTCTCTCTAATTTTGTATCCATTTTCACTCACCTTAAATATCATATATACTTCAATTTATTTTTAATTAATCCAAAATTCATCAAAATTAAATCATGTAAAAAAAATTTATACAAATTACTGTCAAAAATTAATTAAAAATTGTCTACTGACAAATTCTTTCAAAAGTCGAATTTTCTTATCATTTCCATCTGTTTACTATCCATTTCTCTCTCTAACTTTTTATTGAATCTCAAATTATTTTTTCTCAATATTTTAGAATCTTAATTCTAAATATCCTCAGTTAATTTCTGTAAAAACTTCTTAAAAATATATAAAAATTCTCTACCAATAATTCTACCGGTTATTATTTTTAAAATTTTTCTATAACAATTATTCTTAAATTTTCTTTTTATTTCTCAATAGCTATTTTTAGCCTATTAATTATTTAATTAATATTATTCTATCAATATGATTCGTTATTTCTTTATTGTTTACTGTATTACAATATGGGGTGTTACATAAAGTTACATATAGAATTATAAAAAGATAGAAAAGGACCTATTAACTAATCAGTATTACAATATAATCTATAAACAAAGACTACTATACCTTTTTATACAAAATTATCATTTTATCTTATAGAAATTAATTAATGAATTATTTATATATTTACACCAACTGTGAATTTTATAATTTTATATATTTTTATGTTATATAATATTAATTTAATTATTTCTGATTTTAATTTCGATTTAACTCCAATTCGATTCCAATTGAACTTATAATCCGTGACTTTCTACTTTATTAGTTGTAAGAGTGATTCGGATATGAAAATCAAGATAAAAATTGCATAATGCCTTGACAAAAAAAAGTAAGTAATTGAGTTACATCATTAATGATAATATATTATTTACATTATAAATTAATTAAACTAATTTTACAATATTGAAATATATTATGTTAAGTTTTATGCTATATATGTCAAAATAATTTAATTTTACATAAAGTTAAAAAAAAAAAATACTATAAAATAAGTCATGATAACTAGCCATTATGTATTATAATAATTGGATTAAAAAGTTTTTAACATAATTGGTAAAGTGAAATTATTTTAAAAATATATTAGGATTTGAATTTCACTAATAAAATTAAATACTATAAAATTAGATTAAAAAGTAGCTACATATGTGACAACTTTAGTTCAAATTTGTTTCTCCCGCATTTAAATGAAAACACTCATAACCACTAGGGGTAAGCATTTCGAAATTTCAAAAATCTAAAATAATTCGACTGAAATTTTAAAAATCCAACTGAATAGAATTTTGAGTCAAATTGAATCGATTGAATTGAAATTTTTATAAAATTAATCAAATCAAATCAAATCAATGTACTTCAGTTCTGTTATTCAACTATTTCATTTTTTTAATAAAATAAACATATAATTATTAAAAATATATATTTTTTAACATATACATATATGTAATATATATATTTCTATCGGTTTGATTATTTTATATTTTTGCTAAAAAATTAAATCAAATTAAAATTTAAATTGAATCGAGCTGAACTGACCGAATTAAATTCAATTCGATTCAATTTTCAGTTAATCTGACTTTTTGCTCACCCCTAATAACCAAGTCAACTATTTTATTTTTTATTTTTTAAAGGAAAGTCGTCTATTGATTTTATACTTTTATATATATGTAAATTAAACATTTGATTTATATAACTAAACATGTAAACTTTAATTTATTTATTTAATTCACGTATGATCCTAATTTTTATTCTATTTAAAAAATCTATTATTTTTTAATAAAAAAACTAATTTGCTCCATTTGCATTTTAAATTTTAAAAATATTTGCATTTTAATTAAAAAGTTATTTTTTAGAAAAAATAAATTGATAAATTATTAAGAAAAGTGAATATACTAATTATTTTTTAGAATTATTGATTAAAATAAATAATTTGTCAATGTGTATTACATTTTATATTTTGATAAATATTTAGTGTTAATATGTTAAATTTTATTGTAATTTATATAAAATTTTCTTATCACATTTGAAAATTTTTTATCACAATAATAAATTTTACTTTCGCTTCGAAATTTAATAATTGAAGTTTGAATTTTAACTTAAATTATTTGTTTAGAATTACTAAATAAAAATCTTGTTTATAATCAAGACTTATAATCTAATGATAATTGTATTTATAATATGAGTAATAGTATTTATAATATGAGTAATAGATTTATATTTAATTTTCTTTTTTTTATTAAAAAAGAAAATGATCAGATTTGAACCAATTCCATCCAACTTATTTACCACCTCTAACCAGTTTATGATGGTCTGTGTGGACTAGAATGCTATACCTATAAATGACACTATCTTAGGGAAAAGCAATAGGACATCTCCTTCTCATAATTCATTATGGAGTTGCTGGTCTTAGTGCTGCATGCACTAGGCGCCCTAGACTTTGAGGGGACAACCCCATTTTCCAAAACAAAGAGAACCCTTATGCTTTGTTTTCTTTCATCATGATGGTTTTAAGGTATGAGTAGAGTTTAAATTATCAACACCCATAAAATTTAAAATTATCTATTAACTAATTAAATTATTTATTATCAAATATAAATTTCAAAATAATATACCTTTATTACATCTCAAAATTTAAAACATAATGATCTTAAGACACAAAAACAGTCTAAATTACAACACTGGTGAAACTCATAACCATTTATTAACTAATTAAATCATTTATCATTAAATATAAATTTCAACATAATTTCTCATGTAATTTCAATGTAATTTCCACAATAAATAGTGTCAAATTTAATATCTTTAATAATTTTATAAAATTCTTAACTTATATAGAATATACACTTTCAATCATCCCTTATAATCTCACTATAATATTTTATTCACAATTCTCAATTACATTAGCCAATTGAATCAATATCTATATAAGATAAATATTATTTTCATATATAATGAAATTAAATATCACATACATATATTGGGTTACCCAATTATCTTCTATTCTATAAATTTATAATTAATAAATTATACACTTATTTTCAATACACATCTACACTTCAAATCCCATGAAGCATTCTAAAGAACCAAAAATTTAGGAAAGACATATCTACATTACTTGACACTACCAGTTTTAATAAAGGGAAGAATAATGCCTTTGAAACCACTACCACTATTTATTCCATACCTGAAAAATATTAAACCATTGAAAGGGCGAGTAAATATATTTAGTGAATCATAAATATGTCATTATATGTTAAGCATAATTTTAATCATTATTTTAGAATATTTTTAATTCAATTTAATTTGGTTTAGTTAAGATTTTATTGATTTTTTATTTAAATTTAATTGAATTTTGATTTGTTTTTAGATTTGAAGAATATTTGAGATATGATTGATTTTTATTCAAAATTAGAAAGAGTTTGAAAGATTCAGTAACACAAAAATTGGTACCCAGTTTTTGTGAAAGATGAACCAGTTTTTGAACCAACCACCCGGTTTTCGGAGGAAAAGAAGTGACCCAAGACTCAAAACCAAAAATCGGTACTCGATTTTTAGTTAGCCATTGTCACACCCCAACTCCAGTGATGTGACGGTTCTAGGGCAAGGGTAGGCTTAAGGCCACCATAAACCGTAGAACTCACAAATCATGAATTTCATCATCATTATATAAATTACAACATCATATATTATCATACAATGATCATGTCCATACATATAATTAAACATCAATCATATCTTTTCTATTATCATATCATAGCTTTCTCTTGTTCCTTAATGATCAAAAGATGCATCTCACATCACCAAGGAACATGAGTACCCAAAAGGTAACAATGTTACATCAAAATATACTAGTATCCTTAAATGACTAACTACGGAGCTCTAGAGTATACTCCAATACATATTGTATTGTAATACCATTTAATAAATATACATAATCATATGTCAAAAGAATTACAACGGAAGCTTCTTGGGATAAACAAATCAAGAAGCCCGATCCTCTCTATTAGCTCCCTCTCGAGCTATGCTATCACCTGAAATCCACAAAAGAGGAGTGAGCCTTCAACTTAGTAAGATATGAACATTATAAATCAAGAATATGAATATCGAATCATGGTCATGAACAAATATCTATACATATAGGTATGAAAGAATCATAAGCTTTACTTGAAGGAAACATGGTACTCATAATAATTTGGCTATATCAAATCATATCATAAATCAAATCATGGTTCATATTTAGAA
>CANXYC012516957.1:0-31730 GCA_948193065.1 Aleurites moluccanus | reverse complement strand
TAAAGAATTATTTAATATATTGTGTAATAATTAATACTCTTAAAAATATAATTCTAAGATAACTTAATGAATATAATTAATATTGATAATGTGATTTATGACTTGGAATTTATTGAAGTGATATGCTAAAATAAGATTTGCATTGGAAGTTGAGGGTATAAGGGTGAGAATTTTAGAAGTGTAATTTCTTCTGCAGGTTGTGTTATTGTGATTTAATAAAGAGAAGGACATTGGTCCTAGGTAATAGTTGGAAAAACAGAGGAAGCTATGTCGAATTTTCTGTCAAAATTATTAAGTGAGGTTCTACAGGTTTAGGTGGCTTTATGCCTACCCATACCCTAGGACTGTCATATCTCTTGAAGTGAGGGATGTGACAGTTTCAAATTTTTGTTTCATGAAATAAATCCTCGTTATCCTCATACAATCTTCTATTAATAATAGAAAGTACTTGTTGTTGTTCAATGAAGACATACTCATTGGCCCAAACACATCAATATGGATGAGCTGCAATTTCTCAGTTGCTCTCTATGTCTGAGTTTCAGAAAAAGGTAGCCTAGCTTGTTTTCCCAACTGACAAACTTCACACACACCTTCTTGATTACTTATGACAGGCAAATTAATAGCCATTTGCTGATTATGCATAAGTTTTAATGAAGAAACATTAAAATGGCCAAATCTTTTTTTGCCAAAGTGGGGTTTCATCAACTAGGCCAATAAAGGCACATGAGTTTGGTTGTTTCAAATCCAAGGAAAAACTGTTATGCTTCATTTTAATAGTCATAAACTTAGTACCTTCTGGATTAAAAATGATATATGACATATTTTTGAATAACAACATGTAATTCTTTTCAAGCAATTACACAACACTTATCAAATTGTGATCAATTTCAAGCACATACAACAAATCAGGAATAAATTTTGTACTCGATGGAGTTCCCACAACAATTGTACCTCTGCCCTTGACTTGCATGTGCTCTCCATTTTCAATTTTAACTCTTGAAGAGTAACCTTTGTCAAGTTGTTTAAAGATGTTTGTATTTGTTGTCATATGGTTTGTACACCCACTATCTATCATCCAAGCACTAGCATTACATCTTGCTTCATAATAGATTGCTACAAACATTTTCTCATCTAGTTGTTACACCTCTTTTGTTGTTTGAGCCAAAATTTTGTTTTGTTGATCAGAATTATTCTTGCAAACCTTCTTTACATGCCTAAATTGTTTGCAGGCCTGCATTGTACACCAGGCCTAAACCAACACCAATTTGGTGAATGCCCCTTTTTATTGTAGTGTTTGCAAGGTTTTTACTTCCCCTTCTTTCCATTCTTATTTTCTTGTGTTTCTTTCTTCTCATTATCTTGCTTATTTCTAGCTTGTTTGCTTTGTCCTCCTCCTGATTGAGGCTTCCCTTTTTGGCTTGCTACAAGAGCACTTTCAATAACTTCTTATTGCCTAAAGTTCTTTCTTTACTCCACTGCTTGCAAAGAGTTTGATAGCTCAGTTAAAGTGAGATGGGAAATATCTCATAAATCTTCCAAGGAGGAAATCTTATGTTCAAATTTCCCTGGAAAGCTCACAAGAACTTTCTTCACAACTCTTTGTTTAGAGAGTCTCCCCAAGCAATCTAATCTGGTTGACAACCTATTACTCTGTCAATATATTCCTTTATCCATTTTAAATCCTTCATTCTGAGAAGTTCAAATTATCTTCTCAAATTCAGGATTTGCATCTGCTGTATCTTTTGGTTCCTTTGGAACTCTTCTTTAATCTTATCCCAAGCTTCATTGGTTGTATTACAAACCATAATTCTTGAGAAGATAGATTCATTCATAGCAGAATGAATTATTGACAAAACTTTTTATTTTTTAGTCTTCTCTTCTACATGGTGCTTGACCTGTAACAAGGTAGGATTTTTTGGTAGTTGAGGATCATTCCTCTCGGATTCAACCACCTGCCACAAGTCATAAGCTCTCAAGTAAGCTTTCATTTTCACAGCCCACACATGATAATTTTCTCCTATAAACATAGGAGGTGTTGCACCAGCAAGACTGTTTGAGGATATTTGAGAAGATCTTTGTTTTGGCTAGGAAGGTTCCTGACTTATTTTCTCTCAAATTTTGCAACACTAAGATCAGAGAAGGCTCTGATACCACTAATATCAAATGCAAAGAAAGAAAGGTAAAAATGCAGGAGCTTAATGCTCTGTTTTTTTTTCATTTATATTTATAAACAAAAAATTACATTAATCAAAGCTAATTTTCAAAAAATATGGAATTATGTCTCTATTCTTTTTCCTTAATTTAAGCTTCACCACAAATTAGTATTTTTTTATATTAATTACATTCAAAAAGCATAAAAACAAACTGATATTTAAAGTGACAGCAAGTATTATCACAACAGCTCTAATGCCATCAACAATTTCCTTTATGGGTGGGATGAAAACTTTAATAGTAAATTAGGAGTACTGTAATATTTTCTTAGGTATTTTGTGATGCCCCTTATATGTAATATCTTTTTTTCCATATCGTAAATAGACTTTTTATATGAATAGTATATAAAGAATTTTAGTGAAGTACTATTAATACTTTGAGGTTAACTTTTAGACTATATGGTTAGCGCAGCCCCACCCCAGTTATTAGGCTTGTAGTCCACACGAGTTCGGGTCATTAAAAATAGTATCAGAGTCTGATCACCAGTCAGAAATGTGAAAGCATCACCTGATGGATCAAATCTATGTTAAATGTATAGGCCTAGCGAGAACGTCAGAAATTTAAGTGGGGGAGAATATGATACCTCTCTTTCCCATATCGGAAAGAGACTTCTCGTATGAATGATATATAAGAGGTCTTAGTGAATTACATCTTGGGATTGACTTTTGGGCCACGTAATTAGGCCCAACTCACTCTTGTTGTTAAGCTATTAGTCCATACGGACTCGAATCGTTGCACATTTAATGATAAAAATAAACGGAATGATTAAATAATATGATGAAACCAAAATGTAGGAATGAATTAGTTAGTTTTTCAATAAGGATGAATTAGTTAATTAGGTCAAATATTGGGGATAAAATAGTAATTTGTATTTTTTTTTATTATTTGAATATTTGATTAGGGAGTTCCCATGACACCCCCCATATGCATCCACATCTCCACATGTTAATGACTTGTGGATCCAAATTCTATAAAGTATTTTTCTCAATATTTAATTCAGTTTAGCATTATTAATTGCAACATTTATCATCTCCTATTGGCTACAACTTAACAAAAGCAACACTAATCTATAAGTATTTGGTCCAACATAAGTTCATCTTGGTCTCTTCTTAATAGGCTCCTATTACAGTCTCTACAAGAAGATTTCCTTCTCAATTTTCTGCAAGTCAAATACCAATTCTGCTGGTGAAGAGAGAAATTTGCAGCTATTTGTCTTAATTTCGTTAAGAATTTTAACTTTCTTTCCCTTTTTGAGTCTCTTTATATCCTAGCATACATTAGCCACAAGTTTCACCTTCCAAATTTTGATCAAGATCCTTAGTACTTGGAAAGTGGAATCAGATTTATAGTTTCTTGAGAATCAAAGTTTTAGTCTTTATGGATGATTCTGCTATACTCTGAGCACCTCTGGGAGCCATAACCAGATTCAGATTTAATAGTTTTGAATCGAATCCTCATATATCTCTAGTTCCAAAAAATGCATACACTACAAATAATGAATATGCATCACTTTCAGGGTTAAGCCCTGAAGGTGAATTCTCTGAAAATAGTGATTTCTCTAATGTTGTTCTCAAGTACATAAGCAATATGCTTATGGATAAAGAATTAGATGGTAAGAACTTTATATTGTAGGATTGTTTAGCCCTACAAGCTGCAGAGAAATCTTTCTATGATTGTTTAGCCTAGAAACATCCCCTTTCATTAGATCATTCTTTTTGCTTTGATCAAAGTAATACTGAAGGTATCAACACTCTTACTACTTCAATCAACTTGGTTGAATCAAGTTGGATTTTTGATCAAGCTGAATTTGGATACTCTTATAGACAAAATTCTCTAGGAGACTATCTTGAAAATAGTGTCCAGATTCAAGATTTATGTAGTGAGTCATTTTCAAATGGTAGTAGTTCTTTGATTCTATCATAATATTAAGAGAAGGATTATGTAAGGGATCATCACTCATCGAAAACTTCAAGGGAGAGGAAACATCATGACCTCGAAGGAAGTGATTATTTAGAAGGCAAAAGCAACAAGCATTTTGCGTTTTCTCTTGAAAAGTCTGACGAGATAGAAATATTTGATTTGGTATTGCTCAATGATTCTGCATCAATTGCTCTTCATAATATATTTCAGAATGACAGTGATGAAAAGATGAAGAATGATGGGAAAACAAAAGGTTCTAATAGTAGAAAATCTCGGTCAAAGAAACGTAGCTGTAAAAAGGAATTGGTAGATTTATGGAGTCTACTACCACAATGTGCGCAAGCTATAGCTAGTGATGACCAAAGAACTGCAAAAGATCTACCGAGGAAAATAAGGCAATATTCTTCCCCTTTTGGTGATGGAAACCAAAGATTAACACATTTCTTTGCCAATGGCTTAGAAGCACAGTTGGCTGGAACCGGTACACCTGGCTATACACTAGCTATAAGTAGTACAACAACAACTGCTAATATGCTAAAAGCTTATCATACATATATTACAACATGCCCTTTTCAAACAATGTCACATCTTTATGCTAATCAAATTATCACAAAACTAGCCAAGAAAGAAGCAAGGCTACATATTATTGATTTTGGCATTCTCTATGGATTTCAATGGCTTTGCCTTATTGAACAACTGTCAACAAGGTTTGGTGGACCTCCTAAGTTGTGTATTATAGGAATTGAATTTCCTCAACTAGGTTTTAACCCTACAGAAAGTGTTAAAGAAACAGGTCGTCGATTGAGAATATTATAAGAGATTCAATGTACCATTTGAATACAATTCCATAGCAAAGAAATGGGAAAATATTCAATATAAGGATTTCAAGATTAACATAAATGAAATAATTATTGTTAACTATTTGTATCAGTTAAAGAACCTTCCTAATGATACAATGGTAGAGAAAAGTGTGAGAGACACAATTCTAAAACTCGTGAGGAAAATCAATCCTGATATCTTCATTCGTGGAGTATTTAATGGAACTTACAATGCCCCTTTCTTCGTAACACGTTTTCGAAATGCTCTTTTCCATTTCTCAGCATTGTTCACCTTAATTGATACTACTATTGCTCGCAAAGAACTTGAAAGAATGATGTTTGAGAAAGAAATATTTGGAAGGTATGTAATGAATGTGATAACCTGTGAAGGTTGGGAAAGAGTTGAAAGGCAGGAGACTTACAGGCAATGGCAAGTTAGGAATCTAAGAGCTGGGTTCAGGTAGCTTCCATTAGATCAGGAGATCATAAAGAAAGTCGTTAGTATTGTGAAATCAAATTATAATTAAAATTTTGTTGTTGATAAAGATAGTCAGTGGATGCTTCAAGGATGGAAAGGTAGAATAATTTATGCACTTTCTATTTGGAAACCAGTTCGTGTTTAATATAAGACTCTAATTATCATTAAATTACTATTAGAATTAGTGGATTTTGAGCTTCTACTGTTGTCTAGTTTTGCAATATAGTGAACTTCAATTTTGTCAATGTTGCAGTTTCTTTATTGCATATTCACTAACATCTTAAGAGACTTGGTACTTGTATTATTGAGCATTTATTTTCTTTGAGAAGGTTTTAAGAGTGAATTGTCCTCATAATTCAATTTTCTTTTTCTAAATCCTCCAACCTTTTTGCTAGGATTTTGGCAATTCTTTTTTCTAATACAATAGAAATTTCTTAAAAGAGAAATACAACATAAATTTGAATCATTGATTTACTGCATAACAAGCTTTCGACTCTTACCTAATTAATACAAGCTTCAGCTATTTCTTTTGCATTGGCATTCATGCAACACAAAAAATTTAAAAAGATGGAAATAAACGCACAATTAAGCTAACTCTTAAAATTTCATTACTATTTATTTGTATAGTATACTAGTTTGATGGTGGAACTTGCATCAAATTTGCATTAACCAGAATATCACATAATAATAATAATAATAATAATAATAATAATAATAATGTAATGTAATGTAAATCTCCAAAATTCATATTTGACCAATATGATTTCCCACTGGCCCAAATGTACATAACATTACCAATTACCAATATTAACTACTTTCTTATAAAGTCATTACCAACTAGTTTTGAATCTTTTTAGTAACTTCGTCATAAGTTTTCACTTCCCTAATGAAATTATTATAATTGCATAAGATGAGGAGTTCTATCATTTGTCCTCTTGTGTATCTTATTATCTATTTCATATTTTTTTTATGCGCCATATTATTTATTTTTTTTAAAATGTTTTGATAATTAATTTTTTTATAGATGATGAGACACATAAAAAAAATATAACACAGATGATAGGACACATAAGAAAACAAAAAATCTAAACTATAAAATGAGAAATATGTTTTTCCTAAACAGAGAATGTGAGGGACTCGCACCAAATTATCATTCCTCTACTTCTCTAATGATGCTTTCAACATTTCTTTGAATACTCTCTCTCTAGAAGGTAGGGTTATAGTTGGTGCTATGTAGTATGTTAATAAATATTTTTTTTTTTGTTGTAGTTTATTTGTTTGTTTCTACTTTCTATCACTAACAACCAACTTTTGATACTGTTTAGTTTTTCAATCTCATCTTTGTCTAGTTAGCCAGATGGTCATATTTTGTAATTTGATAAGTAAAAATACTATTAATTATCAATACCCTAGCCTTTAATCATGTCTTGCCTTGTAGACATCAATGGTAATATCATTTCCTGTCGTGGCTGTGGCTGTGGCTGTGGCTGTGGTTGAATTCAATCCGCAGTTAATCCAACCACTTTTTATAGTCTGTTCAGTATTATTGTTTAAACCGTTGTTAAAAAAAAATACTAATAGTGAAATTTTTTTTTAATCGTATTTTAATTTCTTGTTCCTCTTGCATTGTATGTAATTGATTGTTACACCAAGTGCTTTTGAAGTTTTATGTTTCAAAATCCAAAACTCGAGCTGACCCAATTGGTTAAAAATATTCAAATACTAATGTTTATTCCTAATCAAGCTTGCTACATTTGGTTGACTCAGTTCAAAGATTTAAAATTCACCATAACCCAAATCTTGTATCTTCAAATTAAATTTTTGTCAAATGGATTCCAAGTCCTGCTTTCAAAGATTTTATCCAAAACCAATACCAACGCTGAATTATAACAGTAACACTCCAAGGAATATGCAAAAAAATTGTCAAGTTACAAAGAGATGGTGACAGCTCAATCACCATATTCACTTCTGCCCTGCCTTTAATAGAGAAAGGACATCCATCAAAACCATTTATTTTCAAGTGACTTCAATTTCTTTTTTGCTATCAATAACTAGATGGTTGCTAGCGGAGATGGCAGTGGAGGCTTGCCATGACAATGACTGCTGGGATTTTGAATCTTTGGAGAAAGAATATTGAGGTTGGAGACCGGAAATTTTTGAAAATAAAATTTTATTTTTATTTTTATTTTTTTAACGAAAAAGTGAAAAAAATGACGATGAAAATAAAATTCAATGATTAAGTTTTTAATTTTTTAAAAAAGTAAGAAATGAATTAGTTAATTAAATTAAATTTCAGATATAAAATAGTAATTTATTCTAATTATTTTTATCAATCCAAATAATCCAATTCAAAATTTCATATCATTAAAATTCGAAAGAAATTTTTTTCTAAATCACCAAGGTGGGGGTATGCAAAGAATGAGCGGATGCTATCACCAAATTGTAGTGAATCTCTCGCCTATATTAAAATCAAACAAACCCAATGCACTCTCTTGAAGTCACTCGCCCACAACAACTTCCACATCTCCTAGGATCTCCTCTTCCTTCACCAACCATTCATCATATACCTTATTTATAGGTTTTTATCCAATTTCACTATTTGTTTTATTTATCTTTTTTCTGGGTACTTTATTTATTTTATTTATTTGGTTTTCTTCAACCTTTTTTCTTGGGTTTTGAGGAGCACTGCTAATTGTGTTCTTTAATTTCTATATGTTGAAAAATAGTGATAATAATAAGAGGGTAACATAATATTTCTTAGAAATTTAATAAATATTAACATAATCTTATGGTTTGAAATTATAAGCTCACAGTTATTTATATGCGGTTCTTAATCACGAATAAATATTACAAGAAAAACAATTTACTTGAACCTATGGAGAACTATCGCAAGTGATTGTGTGGATGCAGAGAAAAATTAATTGCCTAAAACTAGTTAAGAGAACACAATGATTCTAGTAAAATAACTTTAGTAGAAATCCATTAGATTTCTATTTATCCTATTCCTAATTGAATAGAAATTAATTTACCATAATATGGATATACATGTGGGTACCATAACACCTACGGTGAACACTATACTTAATTTGTAATAATTTCAATTTTTTTTTTTTTTTTTTTTTTTGCATTTGATAGTTTTCTAATGGACTACTTGTGTTTTGGATCTCTATATAACTTGATAAGATATTGTATGTTTTTAATGTTAATGATACATTACTATATATATGAACTTTAATGTACATGATCAATCAGTAATCAATATCATTAATGAAGGATTTTTATAATTTTTTATGAGTTTTTGATGCTTTTTTTTTTTCATACATTTTGTTTTTATGTATGAGTTATATGATTATAATATATCAAATTTTACATATACAAGGGCGGAATTACTGTAGTGCCAAAAGGACCATGGCCTCTTACCCAGCAATAATTCATTAGATATATGAGCTACTTTGAATCTAAAGGGTCATGGCCCCTTGCCCAACAATAATATGTTACATGAGCAACTATTGATATATTCCCTGCCCAACAATAATACATTATATGAGCAACTATTCTCTCTCTCTCTCTCTCTCTCTCTCTCTCTCTCTCTATATATATATATATATATATATATAGTCTCTTTCACTCAATAAAAAAAAATGAGGAGCCCATTAATATTGTCTCTCCCACTATTCTTTTTGTTTGGGTTGAGAGAGTCTCTATGTATTTTTACACAGCAGTCGTTCATGTGTTCTATTTTAATTGTTTAAAAGCTTTTATAAAATTTTAAAAAATTATATTTTGATAGTGTTTGATGTAATGAATCCATTAATATATTTTTTTATGTTAAATAAAAATCATTTGGACAGCTAAAAATGTATTATAAATGCATTAAATCTAGACCGTTAAATATAATACGTAAAATTTATAATACATTTTTAGATATCCAAATGATTTTTGTTTAGCATAAAAATTACATCAATGGATTCATTACATTAAACACTATCAAAATATAATTTTTTAAAAATTTTATAAAAATTCTTAAATAATTAAAATGGAACACATGAGGAACTGCTGTGTAAAAATACACAAAAATCCCCTTCAACCCCTTTTGTTCAGTGTTGACATGGTGGTTTCTTCGAGATTGACTTGGTCTTTGGTGGTTTAGGGATTTTATAGTATCAAATTTCTATATTTATTTAAGGTATTTTTCATCCTGTTTACTTAACTAAATACAACGCAGATTAATGAAGTTTGGGAGAGGAGAGGTAGCTTTTTTAAGCCTAGATGATGAAAATGTCAAGGGTGTTTTGGAAAGGAGAGGTTGTTTTGGCTAGTTTAAAAGAAAAATCGTATTTTTAAAAAATTTTAATTAGGAATATGGTATTTTTGAAAAAAAAAATATTTCAACACTATAAATGAAATTTTTTGTTATTTTTTATGTATTTATGTAAATTTTCCAATTAATTTTCTTGTAGTTATAATTTTTAATTATTTTATTATAAAATGGACAAGTGATTGATAAATTTCTATGACCTTTAATTTTTTTTAAATATATTTTAGGACTTTAAGTTATGAATTTAAATTTTGAATATCATGTATTTAATTTGTGTCATTACCTACTTCTAGTTTTGTTGCTTATATTTGTGAATGATAGCATATATATTGTATGCAAATTTTGGAATTATAAGTCAAACAATAACTTAAACTATGTTTAGATTTTTGAATCTTTAATTTGTTTTCTACGAAATTGCAGTAATCTAATTGCAAACACTTATCTGATCATTTGTTTGAAATTAAAGAAATGGAAGTTTTTAGAGAGAGAGAATGAATTCCCCAGAATTTTCCTTTTGTTTACCTGTTTATAAGAGAAAATGGGACTCCTTATATATATGTGTCATCATATTATTGGTAGTTATTTTTACTCCTCATCATTCAGCATAGTTTTCATTAGTCCTCATAATTGTGTTAGTTTATCGAGCATCCCTTATATATGTCATCCAAATTTGTTCAAACTCATTTGAATATTTGCTGGCACATCTTGAAAAGGGCTATAAAAGAAAGTTTATCTTATAATTCAAGTTCTCTAATATTGTCAGCCTTTTCTTTCCCCCCTCCCCCATCCCTCCCTTTTTTCATTGATTGATTATCAAAAAAATTTCTTGGTTTTTCAATGGCTTGTAATTGATTAATTCTTGTTGGTTGCAGTTATTATGCCTCCCTCAGCCCTTGATCACTTTGGTAAACAAATAATTCTCTCTATTTCCCCTTTTGTCCTATTGAAAAATGCGAGTTTGGTCAAAGGAACTTGTATAAAGCTGCAGCCTCATAGTATGGACTTCTTAGATATCTCCAACCCCAAAGCAATGTTACTCTATTATTCATATTCATTTCTGCATGATAGTGGAAAAATTAAGAGATCTTTTCATGTTATATTTATTCCTCATTTAATGTTCATTTGCAGCTTACAGACTTCATTGAGGAACTACACTTGTTTAACTGGTGATATAATGATGGTTTCTTATGACAATAAGTACTACATTGACATGTTGAAACAAAGCCATCCTCTGCAATCAGTATTATTGAAACAGACTGTGAGGTGGATTTTGCTCTGCCTCTTGACTATAAAGAACCTGAAAAGCCAGCTCCATCTCCTAGGTCAAACAAGACACCATGCAAAGGTGTTATTTTGAGTTTTCTGTGAGAAGTTTGTCGAGTTTCTGGCTTTCATCTATTTTTGAGAAATTTATGATAAGTGAACCCTTAAAAAAAATTGTTGTTCATTTTCATTGTTGAGTTGCTAAAAAAAAAAAAAAACAAAGTTCAGTCCATTTATTGGTGCTGCAAGACTCTTGGATGGCAAACAATCAACACAATCAGATGCACCAGCTACTGGCCCAGTGCTGAAACAACACCAACCTGAGGCTGGAAAAGATACTTGTGGGTCTAAGCTACTGACACAGTGCTGAAACAACACCAACCTGAGCCTGGGAAAGATACTTGTGGGTCTAAGCCATCAAACTCTGCGTCTCGGTCACACTTTGGAAAGCTCGTCTTCGGTTCAACTGTAATCCAATCCCAAAATGAAACACCAAAGATTTGTCTAACTTTGTGGTGGTGTAATTTGCACCCCCATTTTTCTAGTTTGCAATGCATCACACCCAGAATGGGCCATTTTTTATGTACTGCTATAAATTGACTAACGTTGATTTTTTATTTTGTAGATCCCCCAGAAGAAGAGCAGTCAGGAAACAACTCAGAAAAAGGAAGAACCTAAGTTTCAAGCATTCACAGGGAAGAAGTATTCTCTGAAAGGTTGAAATTGATCGAACTTCTTTGTGATTCAACTAATTATAGTTATTTTGTGAAGGGTCTTCATGATTTTTATTGCCATGTAATTACTCTCAAAAAGGGAGTATTTTTTATGAACCCAAAAGGGGGATAGTTCAGAGAAGAGTACAGATAACATTATTCTAGAGTTCAGTATTGGATATCAATTATTCTATTTAAGACTTCTCTTTGCACCATCACCTCTCAAATTAACAAGCAAAAGAAACTGATGATCCTACAAACTCCCTTTCATACTAAGAACTTTTTAACAGACTGTTTTCTCTCCATAAATTAGCATTATAGAAAAGTTTATTTTAGTATGAATATAATGAACAATTTACAATGAATATGAGATTCAAAATAGAAATTAAAATTAGAAAAAAAAATTAGGCTTAAAATTATTTTTTCAACGCAATTTATAACTCATTTAGTTGAGCAGAGTTCTCAATCCCAAAAATTTTAAGTGGATTAGATAATATAAAAATGCAGTTTCATCAATATTTTGAGGATAATCAGGATCCATATTTCCATAAGACAACCGAGCAGGAAGGCCAAACCTTGCTACAGGCCTAATACATGTATTTAAATGGGGACTGAAAGAGCAACAGATGCTCATACAAAGATTTTAGAAAGAAAAAATTACCAAATACTTGTTTTCTTGGATAATTAGTGAATAAAAAAGAAGATAATTGCTTCATAATTTGATTAACATTTAAAGTGAATTAGAAAAGATGGCTAGGGATAGTCACTTATAAACTATGCTTCCACTGATGTCTCAATAGCAACATTCCCTGAATACCCACCTTCAGACTTCTCAGTAGCTTCCCAAAGCTCTGGTAGTGCTTCCTTGATATTGTGGATGCTCTCTAGAGCATAGTCGACACCTTCAGTTCGATGAGAAGAGCCTACCTGCACTCATATCATGGAAATTGCTTGTAAATGCAACATTCTGAAGGAAGATATGAAAGAACTAAGGGAAAAATGTTGATAATTTGATATCAATTAGCTTACCCAAATAGTGTTGAGACCCAGTTGTTTGCCGGTCTGTATATTACGGATGCCATCATCAAAGAACAACTGTAAAGCCAGAAATTACAATGTCAACGAAAAATAAAAGCGACTATACCTAAGGACTCAAGGACAATGAAATACTAAAGAATAGTTCTTGTAAAATGGAGATTGAAATCAGTATGAACCCACACATTTGAAAACATTATGATATGCAAATTATATAGAACCATAAGTTCAATCAAATTATATAGCATTTATCTGCAACTGAAAGCACACATTTAAACCTAACCATTGATTGACTTAATACAAAGTATAATTATCTCACCGTTCTTTGAGGGTTGATACTCGCAATCTTGAAGACCTGCTCAAATGCTCCTTCAAATGGTTTGCAGACAACCGGTGAACTTGGAAGCACAATACCAGCATTAGGAGCAGCACAATATTCATTAATGTTGAAGACTCCATTCTCTTCGTCAACAACAGGATCATTGTTTTTATTAGTGTTATTCAAGGTCTCAAAGCATATGATCTCTTCAAAGCAATCCTCTAATCCAAGTCTATTGAGGACTCTACCAGCATGATTCTTATCTGCATTGGTGAAGATCTTAACAAAGAGATGGAAACATTATCATGATTAGCAAACTTGAAGTTGATGGCAAACCACAGAGACCATAAAAAAGAACAATTAGTACATATATAGCAAGGAATCAGAACTTACAACTTTTCGAGCAGGAACGCTGTGTAAAAGATTTCTAAGAACAGGGTCAGGTTTTAGAATATCATAGGGCAATCTTCCATGAACAAAACTACATGATAGACAAAAGATCAGAACAAATGCATTTTACAAAATCACAAAAAAGATACAAATAGACATGAAGAAATAAACATTTACCTATGAAAATCGTCATAGTCGAATCTATAGCCAACAGCCTGGAGATAAGAAAATCCACAAGAACAGTAGACTTTTTTAATCAAAACATTCTAAATGAAGCATACAAAGAAGACAATCCACAATAAGTTTCTTCAAGCATACCCTGAGACCAGCCAAGGTTGTTCCATAATACTTGTACAAGGAAATACACAATTCTGAGACTTTATTTTCCTCAATGCCTAACTTTTGAATCATGTACTCTGAAAAACAAAGAATTCAAATATGAATTGCACCATCCCATAAATTCAAAATAAAATAACAAGTTCCATTTAGATATATGTTCATTTGAAATGAAAGTTGATTTGGATAAATATTTCAAGTGAAAAATCATAAAAATCCAACATAATAACAAATTCAAATTCCCCTCCATTTGAAATTCTCATTCACATCTATACAAAATGGAATCTCAGGCAATTTCTAAAACCAATTACATACCTTCAATATTCTTGGTAACATGTCGAGACAGACCAGAACTCAGAGGATAAAGGGTGTCATCTAAATCTGAAAATATAAAACATACACATTGTCACATTAAAATCTAAAACCAATAATAACTGACTTCCAAATAACAATAATGAAAAAAAAATCAAAGATTTAAAAAAAGCATATAAATGCTTACCAAAAAGGAGACACTCGTACTTCTCCAAAGCCCGTGGTTGTTCGCCTTCATACTCCATTTTTCTTTACTAAACTCCAAACTACCCGAATAAAAAAAATATATATGAACAAAAGTGAGAAATTGAACCAAATGCTTAAAAAAAATTGTCTTGAAAACCCCACTTGAAATTGCAGATTAAACTTATAAAATCTCTGAAAAATGTCACATTCAAGCAAGCAACATTACAACAAAATAAAATACCAAATGTACTCAAGAAAATGAAAGTCAAGTGCTAAAAACCGAATGAGACCCAATAAAATGGAAAAGAAAAACAAAGAAAGAAAGAAACGGAGAGACAAATAAATTGAAATGCTGAGATAAAGAATGGTATTTTACCAGAAAAAATCGCAGAATCGCAAGGAATTGAAAAAAATGAGAAAATGGGATCTCTCAAAAAGAGAGAAAATACGAGAGAAAGGTAAAGAAAATGCGTATTGGGGTCTCTCATTATATAGAGAGAAGCCATGGAAATAAAAATTGTTTATTTTAATTTAAAATTAATTAACTTTGTTTTTTATTGGACAGGAAATGTACAAGATACAGAAATGTGGGAGGCCGTTGACTTAACTTTGATAATACGTATCAGAGATTAACACGTCTCAATCTTTAGTAAAGACTTTTCTATGTATTATTAAAGTCATCAATTGAAAGGGTTGATTTATTGACACGTGTTGGTTTTAGAACGTAAGTGTATGATCTGGACTTTGCCCATGGAGGATGCTTATAATTTAAAAGAAATGCTTTCATGTTTTTTAAATGGAAGTTTTTATTTTATTTTATTTTAAGACTTAAATTACATTTTAAAAAATTGACTAAATTACATTGTTATTCCTAAATTATCACTAAATTTATCATTATTTTTAAATTTCAATTTACAGCAAATTAATCTTTTAATTTTAATTTATATACTAACACTTGATGTCATTTTGTGCGTCCAACTCATCAAATCTCTCATGTAATATCCTATTTATTATTTTTTAATATTATTTCACGCCAATCAAGATATAACATATAAGTTATTTTAATATTATTCTTCTCTCTTTCTCACTCTAGAAAATTTTCTCTTTTCACCAAAATGATGGTTCCTATTGTCAACTAATTTCTTTTCCAACTATCGCCACCATCACCATTGCATCCACATCTCAGTTACATTCTCCTTCTCATCCTCCTTCTTGTCCTTCTACTCTTCACCCTCAATGAAACAGTAACCAAAATTTACTGTGAAAAAAGCTTTTTTTTTCATAATCTCAAATGGATTGTTGTGTAAGCACTAATGGGTGTTGTGAATCCTTCCAATATGGAGGAAACTAGCATGTAAAAGCAAGAAAAGAAGGGGGAAGGACTGTTGCATTAATGCACCGTTTTCAGTGCTTTAATTTGCACAGCCAACCATCAACCAAATGGTTGATTTTTTTGGTTTGTAAATGATTATAAATACCCATGCATAGAAGGGTCGTAAACGCAGAGTATTTGAGGAGCTCATATGTAAAATATTAAGAGAGAATCTCTTGTTTTTGGGTATACACAAGATCAACTTGAGCATAGCAAATTACTTATACATGAAGATGTCTCTTATTTCCAAAAATGGGGTTGATGATCATAAACTTATAGATTTTGGAGAACAAACAAAAGAAAAAGAAGAAAAAAAATAAAAATTTATAAAACTACCCCTTCTGCCATAACAAAATGACCTTGAAAGCAAATGAGTGATTGTGATGGTGGGCCTGATTTCCTTGAAACCCAGCTTCTATATCTGCTGAAGAAGTTAACCCATCAATGGTTTTGTATTCATTTTCTCTTTTTCGGTTTTTTTAAATTTATTTATGGTTAGAGAGAGAGAGAGAAAGAAAGAGTGGTTGAAGAAAAGAAAGATTATGATGGAATTTAGATTATGAAAAATTATGGGAAGTTGGAAATGGATTTAACCACACCCGATCTGACCATCCGACTCGACCCGATCAAATTAATTCGAGTCAAATTGGTTGGGTTCAATGAATTGTTCATTGTTTTTATTTATCGTTGGGTTGGATCAAACTAATGAAAGACCTGACCCAACCTGACATGTAAACAGCGCTACTCACAAGTCATAACAATTCACATATCTATTTATTTGAATGAACAAATGAACCATTTTTAAATGGCAACCTTTTCTTCTCAAAATAACCCAATCATTGTATTTTTCTTTCTCACAAGTCATGATGATTTACCTATTTATCTATAGGTATGAATAAATGAACCTTTTTTAATGGCAACCTCTTCTTTTCAAAATGACTCCTAATTCTCACGTAACCTGCAATTACACATATATTTTATCCTGCTTAATATTTGAAATTGAAAAAGATTGAATTTTGATCCTACAGGAAATTCAATAAATTACTCAACCAAAAAAAAATATTCGTTGGAAAACTATCATTGCATTGTGGCGTTGTTACTAATCATATTAGTAGTATTTATACGTGTAATTGTAATCTCGTTATCTTCCTTTTCACATTCAATTTCTTATTCTTCTTCTTCATCTCTTGCTATAAAGTAATAGTGATTGACAATGGAAAGATTTTGTTACAGCGAAATCTCAGTGTTTGATTTTAAGCAAAGGAAGTAGATACAATATGTTTTTTTTTCCTTCTTTACATTCCTATTTGACGACATATAGATTGAGGATGTCTCTCTTTTGATATTATTAAATATTATTAAGATAAATTTGATTATGATTTATTTTTCAATTATGGCATTTGGTTACAATGATTACAGTAAAGAAAAGTTTTTTTTTTTTTAAGAAAATAACTTTATTAAACATCAATTGAAGATGCATCATGTCTTAAAACATCAACAAGAAACAAATGTGGAGAGGTCCAAAGCATTGAACTCGGAAAATTACAGGCTATTCGAGCTAATGAGTGAGCAACCTGATTTTCACTTTTTCCCCTAAATATCAGAGACCAGCTTTCATGTCACTGTAAAATCTCTTGATAAAAAAAAGCTAACCCCCCAAATTCAGAATTGTCCTCAATAGCACTATTTATAGCTTTGACAACTTGAGTGCAATCTGACAAAAAAATAATTGATTGTTAGCCTTGGTTCTCAACCCAACTTAAAGCCTCTTTCACCCCCCATGATCTCAACTTCTTCAACCAAAAACATACCATTGAATTTCCATGAACAACATGCAATGAACTTCCTCGTTGAGTCACGAATTACAGCTCCTGTGCTACAATAGTTGGATTAAGAAAAGAGTGTTGATCTATACTATACTTAAGCTCACTTTCACGTGGTTTAGACCAACTTGTACAAGCAACAACTTGAAGACTAGGATGATTAGCTTTCTTTTTACATTCTTGGGCTAGCAACCATTCTGACCAGAATTTCAAACCTTGTTGTACAACTATGGTGACAGGCCTAAACTTGTTTTGCTAGAAAAGCAGGTTCCTTTGTCGCCAAACACTCCAAAGCGACATAGCAAACTTGAAAGCCATGTCATTAGAAGAGGAATTAAGAACAAAAAGTAACCAGCTTTCAAAACTCTCTCGGACTAATAGAAAAATAGATTCCAGCCTCAAGGAAGAAACCTTGAGTAAATGGACAAGAATAGAAGAGGTGACCATTTTCCACAGAATAGTCACAAAAAACACAGCTTGTCTGCACCAGAATACCTCGACATACTAGCCTTGAACGAGTGGGAATACATCCCATACCAAGTCTCCAAAGAAAAGACTTTACCATTGGTGGAACATGAAATTGCCAGATCTTCTTCCAACCTGTCAGTGAGGGAACAAAAACTTTAAAACCCGCATCCTTAAGAGCAAACACATAACGTCATTTCACCGAATAAATTTCAGTTAGTTGGGTATATTAAATAATTTTAATATATATTTTAATATAAGTCTTAATAGATAATAAATTTTTATAGTGGGCCTAATAGATAATAACCCCACTACAAAAGTTAATTATCTATTAGGACTTGTGTTAGAACATATATTAGGGTTATTTAATATATCTAATAACCTCTTTTTATGTTTTACATATAGCACTTTTCAATAAATAGATAATATAATGTTCAAAATAAAATATTGAATCATTATATCATAAAAAGATTTATTACTCAAAATATAAATTTTTTAAACACACTATCAATTTTAAAAACAAACTAAATTGATGTAAATAAATTAAATATATTTAAATAATAAATATACCAACATGAAATTTTAAAATTTAACTAAACTCAATCAAAATAAACATTTTAACTTACAAGTGAACTAGCAACAAAAAGTTTTTCCATCAACTTTATATCCCAATCTCTATAACCCATAATCATCAAGTCATTAACACAAATATTCTCGGATCCAGTAATAACATCCGAAATTAACATTTCGTTGTCATCATTTCTTAACCAAGCCTCATACCAAATATTGATACTCATCCCATTTCTTGAGCCATGTACTCTTTGAAAAATATAATTTGGGGATTTTATATGTTACATTTTTAGGATTTTTATTAATTATAAATTATAAGCAATAAATTTTGGGCAAGGGAAATATAAAATTATAAGTAAAAAATTTTGCATTAAAAATTTTGTTGCAACCAGTATTAAGTGTACTACATAATATATTATTTAATTTCCTCCTATATTTCTACTTCAAATTATTATTTAATTGTTTATTATAGCAATTCTTATTAATTAAATTATTATCTCTTATAAATGTTGAAAACTCATATACTTTTGAAAATATTAATCTTAAAAATTAGCTTGTTCAGATTGGAAAAACCAATTATATGTATATATATATATCTATTTAATATATTATATTTAATTTATGTAAAATTTTATATTTTAACACTCACTATCAAGTATCAACTGAGTTAGGATAATTTTTTGTTAAACTCAGTTAACACTTGTAAATTTATAATGTAAACTAGATTCATATAATTGAAAATTCAATACCAGCGAAAAAAATAAATTTGAAAGTCCATCATTAACGAAAAACAATTGAATAAAATCCTACCATAAGATGAAATTGAAAGCTCAACTTGAACAAAAAAAATAAATTTCAAAACCCATCATAAGGCCAAAGACAAATGAATAAAACTCATTATGGAATAAGAATTGAACCCACGATATACTGAAAATTAAAAGAAAAATTGAAATCAAAATTTATTAAAAATTAAAAAATTATTTTTTAAAATAAGAAGATAATTTTATAAATTTTATAAATTATAAAGACTAAATAATAGTTTTACAATAAAAATTTCAAAAATCAAGAAAGGAACATGCCTCTTTTCAAAAAGTGCATCGACCTCTACTATTCCAATCTTGCTTAATATCTTAGGCATTAGTGTTTTATTTATAGTAGGTGTTTGGATCTATTATTTGGGATAGGTATGAAATATTATTTTAAAATTTAAAAAATATTAAATAATTTTTTTAAGCATTCGAATGATTAATTTAAAATTTTATTTTGAAATTTAAAAATAAAAATTAAATAAATTAGATATGATAATTTTTTTTAAAATAGTATGTTCAAAATTTTATTTTTAAAATAGAGTTTTTACTCAAACACCCTAATAATATATGTAGTTGTAAAATAAAATCTTATATAGAATTTAAACTCTAATTAAAATTAAATATAAAAATAAAAATCTCTAATAATTAAATATTTAAATTTTATGTTTCCTTTTTTCTAATGTAAACTAATACGTGAATAAAATAATTGAGATAACATAAAATAATTGTTATTTTTTTTTTATGGTTTTCTAATCTTGAATTTGTATAGTTAATTTGGAAGTTGTAACAACCTTTGATGGTTACAATATTAGTTGAATGTGAATGTGAAATTCAATTCAAGAAATGGGAAAGGAGTAAAGAACAGCCGATTGATAATCGGGTTCTAGAAAATGGAAGCATTGTTTTTTAAATCGGATTGGTTAAAGAATTAGTAAAAAGAGAGAGTCAAAGATTTGATCGAAATCAAATCGATTAAAAAAATCAATATGCATATATATTTAATTTGACATATATATATATATATATATATTGAAAATAAATATAATTTAATATTTATTATTTTTATTAAAAATTAAAAAAAATAATAAAAAAAAATCTGATTCATTTGAAAAAAAAAATTGATCTGATTCGATCAGTTTAATAATTTTTTAATCAATTTTTAGGAGATCAATTTTTAAAACTGACTGAATAATCCTTAATTTAGTTTCAATTATTCTGATTCTACCGGTTAATTCGATCCAATTTTCACAACGATAACTGGAAATTGAGGTTCAACTTTGACTTTTCCTAACCCCAAATTAGGAATAATGGAGTCTTTAGCATCTTTATTTTTTAAGCACAAATTCATCCCCAATACAATTGAGGGTCAACTCAATGGTTCTAATACGCGTATCAACTCAAGGATATTAGTTGAATTTATTTAGCTCATGAATTCTTAGTCAAATTTAAAGCTTAATTATTTGGGTTGTACAAAAATTAAATTGAATCTATTTAATTCAATTTAAATCAAAAATTATAATTCTATGAGTAGTTTGGTTTGGATTGATTTATAATTTAAATGTATAAAAATACTAAAATCAAACCAAACTCAACTTTTTTATTTATATTAAATTTTGGGATTTTTCTTTTTATTCTTTTAAGTTGATTTTCATTATATAATATAAAATTTTCATTTATTTAAAACATAATTACTCTTATTTTAATTTTTCATAAATATATTTAAAATATAATTTCATATATAAAAAATATTTTAATTTATATTATATTTATTAATTTATTTTTTTAATATTTTTATCTTATAATTCAAGCCATCGAACTAAAATTTAAGACTATTAATTTAGATAATTTTTAATTTTACTTAATTTAAATATGATTTAAATTATTTATAAACTGATATAATTGATTTTATTATAAATATTTATCCTAAATGAACCCCTCTGTCAATTATGATGAAACCTATTCTTTTATCTTTATTTATCCTAATTCTTGAAAAGAAAATTTTTATTTCCATATCTTAAGTAATAAAAGATAATTTTATTTTAAATTGAAAAACTATTTTTATACTTTAAAAATTAAAAAATTTTGAAACCTATTCTTTTCCTTAATTATCCCACTTACTGAACAAATTTTCTTTTTTAACCCTAACCTATTCCACTAACCAAAGACAAAAATTCTAATCAAAATTTCATGTTTGTCCAATCAACTACATTGGGAATTCTGAGACTGCCAAAAAGGTGCCCAGGCAGCTAAGCAACTTAGTTTCTTTTCCTCGGACAGAAACAAAAATTAAAGGATGTACAAGAAAAACAAAAGTTGATACTATGATCATATAATAGCAATTATACAAAAATCTGTTACAATGATAAAAAATGGAAAGCAATTGTACAAACACTGCAATGTCTCAAAAGTTACGCAGGGGCAACAGGTATGGGTGAGGCGTCATCCTCCTCCTCATTGCCACTTAACGGAATTTCTGTAGCCTTCTCTTCCTCTTTAAATCCTTCCTTAAATCTGTCATAATTTGTGATCTCACTTGATTGAAATGGCCTTTCACCCAACACTCGAACCAAATCATCTTGGTGAAGAACTTCTTTTTCAAGCAGCAGCTCAGCAATCTGAGCCACTTCTTCTTTGTGTTCCTCTACAAGTTGTACTGTCCGCTCGTATGCCTTGCCCACCCATTCTCTCACTTCGCTATCAATAAGCGCCCCAGTTTTGCTGCTATAGGGCTTAGACATCTCAAATGCGTCCTCCCTTGGAGGGAAAGAAAGGAGACCCACCTTGTCACTAAAGCCATATACTGCTACTTGGGCATAAGTCATCTTCGTCACCTTCTCCAAGTCATTTTGAGCTCCTGTTGAGATTTTCCCCAACAAAACCTGCATTCAAAGGAATCACATCCCTCAGAATTACATTTAAAGGGTAATGTTATTTCACTATTACATTAATTCATATCACTCTTTTTTGGTTTAGTTTGTGTTCATTATAATTTCTTTTGGTAGGAAGTGGCAAAAGTGTGCACAGTGAGATACAAAATAAATATGATAAATGATGCTGCTTAAAAACGAACTATATGTTTCTAAAGCATTTATGACTTCCACAGTTTATCCTCAGCGCCAGCAAAGATGAGAACAACTTCATTATTACCTGTTCAGCTGCTCGACCTCCAAGGGTCATACATGTCATATCAAAAAGCTGCTCCTTGGTTAAGAGAAGGTTTTCATTAGGAACATACTGGGCAAATCCAAGTGCAGCAGTACCACGAGGAACAATTGTCACTTTCAGAAGGGGTTCTGCATGTTCCAAGAACCAGCCAGTAACAGCATGACCTGATTCATGATAAGCAACGGTTCGACGTTCCTGTTTGCTTATTACCTGCTTGACAAAACAGGAATGTTAAACATTTCCTACACCAGTTCTTGAAATGAGGGGAAACAAATATCAGGCACTATTTAAACCAACAAAGCAGGATTTCCAGTTAGCTGGAACTTCATACATTCATTTGTTTGTTTTATTATAATTATTTTTTAAGAAACAAGGTGAGAGTGTCTGTGAATTCTGGAGAGTATCCTATAAGAAAAACTAAAGGTATTTTATCTGTTATTAAATCACCTTGGAGAACTCAAATGCAACAACAAACTTAAGATGATTTACCTTGTTCTTCTTCTCCAAACCACCGATGATTCTATCTATTGCTGCCTCGAAATGATTCATTGTAACCTGTGATTCTTCAGTCCTAGCAGCAATTAAAGCAGCTTCATTACAAACATTTGCAATATCTGCACCAGCAAATCCAGGAGTGAGGGCTGCAAGCCTTTGAGAATAATATGATGGCTCATGATCAAGTTTTATTTTTTTCAAGTAGATCTTAAATATCTGTTCACGGCCTTTAATATCAGGCTTATCAAGGGAAATTTGACGATCAAATCGACCCGGCCTCAACAGAGCTTTGTCTAAAATGTCTGGCCTATTAGTGCCAGCAAGCACAACAACTCCAGAAGTAGTTCCAAAGCCATCCATTTCTACCAGCAATTGATTAAGGGTACTTTCCCGCTCATCATTGGAACCAGAGAAGCCTCCACGCCCTCTTGCTCTGCCAATTGCATCAATCTCATCAATAAACACAATACTTGGAGCACACTGCCTTGCTTCTTGAAACAAGTTTCTCACTCTGGACGGTCCAACACCAACAAACATCTCCATGAAATCTGAACCAGATATAGACAGAAAAGGCACTCCAGATTCCCCTGCAGTTGCCTTTGCTAGAAGGGTCTTTCCAGTTCCTGGAGGACCTACCAAAAGTGCACCTTTAGGAATTTTGGCTCCCAGTTCCTCATACTTCTTTGGGTTCTTGAGGAAGTGTACAAACTCCATGATTTCTTGTTTTGCCTCATCACAGCCAGCAACATCTTTGAAATAGACCTGGAATGACCAATACGAAAAAATGAATCATATAGAATATGATTTGAACAAGCTTCTATGTAACAGTGCTAAAGGTAATCTTTACAACTATCAAGAAAAGGATAGTGTGAAAAATTGGTGCTTTAAAAAGCTAGATGAAACAGAACAAGCCTCTATTATTGACAAAGGAAACAGAAAGCTAACCTTATTCTTAGAATTTTTATCCACTTTGGTTACATGAGCCTTCCCTATGTTAAATATTCCCCGGGCACCCTTTCCGCTGCCGCCTCCACCAACACCTAATCCACCTTGCATTCTCCGTCCCATGTACATGAGTGTTCCCAAAAGCAAGAGTGTTGGTGCAAACCTCATCAGCTCTTGAAACCAAACCATTTCAGAGACATATGTAACAGGAACATAGTTGTGAGGGTCTATTCCTAATACTTCTTGGGCTTCTTCTAACTTCTCCTCAAAAGATTCAACACTTCCGATATTGAAGTAGCATTTATATTGGCCCCCATGTCCTCTAGCAGGAGAACCATTAACAGGACCTTGTACAACTGCATCATTTGTTTGATTCTGGTCTGAGCTCCTTACATACACTTTTGCAACTGATTTATTGGAAACAACTATGTGATCTACCAAACCTGGTTCCAGAAGCTTGTTTTTGAACTCTTGGAAACTAATCTGCTAAAAATAAAATTCAAAAGAATGTGATAAGAGGAAAAAAAAAAAAGTAAAATAAAGGAGCTTTGACACTTTCGTATTAGAACTGAAATAGCAAAAGCAACTATAAAAGAACACCTATTATGAATTGTGCAGCATTATACAAACAAAAATAAAATTAGAAATTAAAATGTCAACATTAAGCCCTCATAAAGAAATTTCAAGCAAGTAGGTTAATTGTAGAATCTGCCCACCAGAATTCATTACCGTAAAATAAAATTTTCAAAATACAGGGAAAAGAGGGAGAAAATTCAACCAATGCTTTTGAGACAACAATCAGTCCATTCCCAATTTTGTTTTCAAAATTGATGCAGATTTTGAATGATCAATTTCCCGGAAATTAAAAAAAAAAAAAAAGAAACAAGAAAAGGAGGGGCCGGACCATATTTAAGAACATATCCACTAGTTATTTTCTTAAAAGCAAGGATGTTCCAACACAAATATGGAATTTCTTCCGTGCTAATTTTATACCAGCCCAGTAATAATAAGTTCAGTAGTAAATTTATTTTTGCAAAACTTAACCATTTATTGGATTATTATGTTAGATTCCTAAACAGGGCCACTATCAAATATCAGTCTGTCACTTGAAACATGAGCACATAGAAGCATAGCTTAAAATGGCTTCAGAAAATTATACAGCTACTTGTGAGAAAAATGCTAAAAGTGCAAATGTGATATTAACATGTTAACTTGTAAAGTGGAAGAAGAAATTAAAGTCAGTCATTTTGCCCTGCTTAAGATGGTTAAAATTGTGACACCCTGTTGTAATATAATAGACAAACCCAATAAAATCAAGAAGCTGCTAGCATGCTAGTAATTAAATATCATCAAATTAAAAATGAACTGAAGCATACTGGTAAAGAGATCCTAGAAAAGAAAAAAAGGTTGAAAATTGAATTGCTTACCTGTTTCTGTTCACTAGCACCAAAAGAGAAGCTAGAAAGAAGCACCCCAATCACTAGTAAAGAGCTAAGTAAATTGAATTGCTTTATGAAAGTTTTCTGAAAGTTCCAGTCATCATCTGTGTTCGAATCCTCTGAAATTGGAAAAGAATAATTAGGATGGTAAAAAATTTACATGCTGTCCCATAATGGAATCAACCAAAAGAAAATGCCGTGAAATGCCCATTAAAAAAAAAGGTAGAGAGAGATAGAAAAAGAGAAAGGGGTGGGTGGGGTGTGAAACAATAGTTTCAAACACGTTTTAGCAAATCTTGTACAACCAGGCAGAGTGAAGACATGCATTTTTAACAAATTCTTTCCCATAAAAACTATTTGCTACAAGACCAAAGTACATTGTTTATGCACCAAACCATTCCCTTATTCTGTATTAATGATGATAGCACTGCACTTTTTAAGTTACTAAGTTCACCAGGAACCAGATTCTTCCTACAGTTAGTTCTTATTAGAGTACTATTTTCATATGTAGAGCCTGTAAAAAAAAAAATACCCTTTTCCAAGTTTCAAAACCAGAACACAAACACACCAAAATATTATGCTGGCACTTGCAAGCTAAGCAGGTTATATTTCCTATTATCAGATTCTTATCCCTCACAAGATGAACATTGTAATAATACTCATAAACCAAAAGGAATGGAACTACAAATACAATAGAGATGGTGTTTTGAAGTGAGATTTTTGCCTACCCAAAATAACAAGAATAAGAAAGCAATCATTCCCCATTCCAATATCCTTTCTTTAAAACAGAACACTAATATAAAGTATCGCAATCTGGTAATGAAAAGAGTAAAAGCAAAAACAGTGAAGTCACCTTTGGACTCAGATTTCTGCTCATTCCCTTTTGGAACTTCCTTCTTTTCCTTGGGATAGAAGTTCTCATAATCTGCAACATAAACACCATAACCATGAAAAAAAGTAAATACCCCAAACCCCGAAACCAATCTAAAAATGGTAACCCATGAAAAAAAAAATTCTAAAATAGAACAAAACTTTGCTCACTTTTCTTCTTGGGAGCTTCGCTGGAGAAAAATCGCCGAATTCTAGGGTTAGCAAGAAGGTAAGTAAAATCGGATAAATAAGATTTTTTATTAATAATCTTATTATGAGCACCAATTGAAGCTAAATATCCTCTCACGAACCCCAACCCTCCATCGATTCTCTCTACATACCCACCACCTCTTCCTCCTCCTCCTCCGGCCAATCTCGAAATCCCCAATCTGCCACCAACACCACCACGCAATACATTCTATCATTTGATACAAAAAAAAAAAATCAGAAATGAGAAAATCTACACTGAAATCAAATTGAGAATAACAAATAAAATAAATAAAAAAACTTACAATTGAAGAAGAAGAAGAAGATCGAGAAAATTGACGAGTGAGCTTAGAAAAAATCATTAAATTAATTAATTAATCTGATTTTTGGTTGGGTTAGGAAATTGACAAGTTTGTTAGGTTTTTTATGGTTAATTTTAAGAAGGGAAATTTGAGGTCAGCGATGGCGTTTTTGCTTTGTAAGTGTAAACTTGGGAATCAAGATATTATTCTTTAAATAATTTATTATCTTTTAATAAATACATAGAAGAAATGGATTTTCATTTTATTTTTTGTCAACTAAAATTTAAAAAATTAATTAAATCATTTTTAATATTTTAATTTGTTGACTATTAAAATATGAAAGATAAATTATAATTCAGATCATAAATGTTGAAATTATAATGTGATTTTTATATTTTAAAAAATATATGATTTAATTCATGTATTTTAACATTATTTAGTCATTTCACTTTTTTTTATTTTTTTATTAAAAAATTAAAAAAAAAATTATACCTAAATTACCCTTATTCCCTAGTATTTGCACTTGAAATTAGAAATTCTTCTATAGTAAGATTTTTTTCACTTGACTTAATACAAAACTACTTGATTACTTTATTAAATGGTTTCCTTTATGCATGTTGTGATATTTTTTTTTAGGAACTAAAATCATTAATACAACCTTTAACTCTTACATTTTTTCAAATGAAGACAAAAATGAATGCTCTATTATAAATTCTAGAAGTGAGCATTTTTAGAACCAAAAACTTCAAATCAATGAATAAAGAATTCCTTAATACTGCAATCCATCGAACATAAAATTTTAGAAGAAGGCAAGGCTTATATCTTATTATGAGAGTTGTCAGTGTGAATTTCGTTCTTTCCTTTCTTTTTCAGGTCAAATTTTAATTTCTTTCTTTTGTATATAAAATGGGTGATTTGCCCTTTGATGATTCTAATCGTCTTGCTCCTTAGTATATTTTTTTAGATTTTTTTTTCTTTAATTTCCTTTAGGGTCCGTTCGAAAAGTCTAGAATTGGAATTTGAATTAGAATTAAACTTCTTAATTCCAGTATTTGACAGCTATTTAGAATTAGAATTGGAATTCTAACTACAATTCCATGAAATTATAATATAACTAAAAAACCAATTCTATAATTCAATTCTCAACCCATAAGAATTACAATTTTATAATCACCACTACGATCCTCTTCCACTGCCACCCCTAACACCACCGCCACCTCCACCCCAACGCCACAGCCATCGTCCGCAATGGTGGTCTGCCACCTTCGGTGACGGTGGTCCGCCACCTCCGACGACGGTGGTTCGCCTGATGGTCATCGCCGGTGATGATGGTTCGTCGGACCATCACTGTCGGCGACGATGACTCGTTAGACTGTCATCGTCAACAATCCACCACCGCCGGTAGTCTACCACCACTTCCAACTTCACCGCCACTTTTATTGTCACCAATTTTTTTTATTTAATTTCAATTTCAATTCCAATTTTTTGTGTAAAACAAATGTTAGAATTGCAATTTCAATAGAATTTTAATTCTAGAGAATTAGAATTGAAATTGAAATTCTCAATTTCAATTCCTTGTCCCCAAACTGACCCTTATGGATTTTCTTTTTCTGTTTGGATTGTTGATGTGAAAGTGCTAGAATTACGAGACAATGACAATTTTTGTTCTTTTTGGTAGATTGATTTTGGTTTAATTCTTATAGGAAATAGAAATCAAATATTTTGATGGATTTTTCACTCTTTCAATTGTCTTGATGGATTTTGCTAGCTCTTCTTCTTCTTTTTTTCATTTTTCATTTTTCATTTAATTAAGGAAATAATATAAATTGGTTGAGATGGAAAATTTAAGAGTGAATGAGGGGTATTTAAGTTTTTTCGTAGGCATTTAACGGTAAAAATGGATGGAATGACCAAATAGTATGACGGAGCAAAATGCAGAGAATTAATCATGTATTTCTCAAAATACAGAGACTACATCGTTATTTAAGCCAAAATCCAGGGACTTCATTGTAAGTTGCCAAAAAATGAATGATCATTGAAATGCTTACTAGAAAAGGAAAATAATACAATTACAACTCTAACTCTTATATTTAGCCACAACCTGCTTCCCAACCAAAACTTCATTCAAAAATAAAAATGTTAATATTAGTCCCTCAATGAAAATCAAAATATGTTTTCACAACTAACACTAGGAAGACGGTTCAACATCACCCTCGTCTCTTCTTCAAACAATAAGAATTATTATAATAAATCATAATATCACAATTCATTCAAAATACATTATGCAACTTAACTCTCACATACAACTTTTCTTAACTTTCCTCTCTCACACCTCATAATATGAGACTTTTTATACGTAAATGAACTTCATTCTATCTAGAACGCAATATAAATTAACCATAACCAATCTTGAATCAAGAATCTATTTATCTTTAAGGTCAAAATTAAGGTTTCTCACCTCACAAGAAAATTAATGATCTTTATTCAAGAATGTTGGTCTAATTAACTCATAATACATTTATTTATCTTTATATCAACTGAACTTATCTCAAATATAATATGTAACCATAGTCTAGAAATTAGAATTTCTATATCCATGAAGATTTAAGTCAAACCCTTATATTTTTGGGCTTTTTAAAGTTCATACACCTATATTCTAACTCTAATTTAACCTTCAATTAAAGAATTAAAGAATCATGTCACTATTCACCATTCATCATAAATGCTCTACTAGCCAACTATTTATGAAGGAAATTAATGTTACTAAATGAGCACACAACTCAAAAAAAACCATTAATGAGATATCCAAATCCCCTAATAGTCATAAATGAAAAGACAAAAACTCTTATCTCAAATCTCCACAACTTAAGAATTCAAGAAACTTAAGAAGGCTTGATGGTTTGTATGAGATTCTCTTTAATGATTCAGGGTATCTTAGTGATTTAAATTATGGAAAAGTAAGGAAATGAAAATCTAGGGTTTTAGGGTTCAGAATGAGGAAAAGGATGAGAGAATAAGTGATAATGAGTGTTACATGGTGTAGCGCCCCTTACATAATTGTGTTCGTCATGGGCATTCCAGATGGGTAAAGCCCATTATGGAGCTGCGAGGCCTCGCCCCGAGCGTCAAAATGCTTACGGTTCGCTTTAGGAATCGGAAACGCTCATTTAGGTTTGATCTTACATCGACAAAATACTCGATAGCCTGAAAATTTTGTTTATCAATACTTTTGAAAAAACTATTTCATTTCTGCTTTGAAACTTGTTTTGAATTTAATTCTGTTTTGAAAATAAGTTTTGGGAAGTCGCCACCTTAATTATTATTTTTTTTTTTTTTGAGAAAATATAAGAAAAAACCTAAAAATGATCCAATTTAATTTTGCACAATGGATAAAATCACTAGACTTTTGAATGAATTTGAATTCGGGGACCAAGTTTTCAATTTAAGAAATTCTGACTTGTCTTTTAATTAATTTTGACTTAAAAATATGATTTCATGAGCAGTATAACTGCCATAAGTAATAAATAAATCACAAAGCGATAAAGAAATTAAGTAATTACATCAACAATAATTGAGAATATTAACTCTAACTCTTAAGGGTCCTAAGTTAATCACAAATTTCACAATTTTAATCGAAGGGATTGGCTCTAGCCCTTATAGGTTTTAGGGCAATTACATGTCTTCCAAAATGGAATTAAAGCAATTAAAGGGAAATAATAATTTTTAGGGCTTTTGGATTTGATGCTCAATTGAAGAGCATGTCTACGTATCCCGTTTGAATGGGAATCAAAATCTGCATAGTTCACTCCTCTTGGGTTTTGAACATTATTTTGGATTGGCCATAGTATGCTAAGGCTGATTTTGGGCCACATATATGATTTGGACTGATTTTGGATCACAAGTCTAACTTGGACTGATTTTGGTTTGGTTTATGTTATCGGGTCGGATTTGAAATAAATTTAATTTCGGAAGTCCGATTATACCTTCCTTTGAGCTTTTCGGGTTGGTGGTGGCGGTCAGAGCGATTTACCATACTGGAGTTCCATTTTTCGGTGTCGATTGAGTGGAATCAGATCAACTGATCGTTCTTGCTAAATTAGTCTAAGGAAGACTAATTTAGAGCTCTATTGGCCAAATGTAGATCTTCAACTTCTCAAAATCTAAGGAAGATTTGAGAAGTTGATTTTGAACTTAAGGAAGGCAAAAACATTTGGAGCTTGAGAAAATTGTTTGAAGGGAGAGAAGAGAGAGAGTTAACTTGAGGAAATTTCGATCCAAGAAGTTGGTGTTGAAAATGGAGGGGTGAGGGGGTTTATATAGGGGTCTGGAAGGAGTTTTAATCATTTAGGTCAGTCAAGATCTGGTGGATCCGCCGCTATGCCTGGCGAATGCCGCCAGACCCATTAGCGACATAAGGAACAGAAGCTGGCAGTTGAGAATGGTTGGCTGGCAGATGCCGCAAGGCCTTTTGGGGAAGGCTGGAGGTAGGGGTGGCATCGATTTGGTTTTATCAGTTTGAAGGGTTATTATCAAATCAAACCAATATATTCGGTTTAAAAATTCTCAAACCAAATCAAACTACTATTATAGTCAAACCATCTATTTCAATTCGGTTTAAATACCTTCAGTTTGTCGGTTTCAAACCAGAGATTTTTTTTATAAATCGTCATTATTTTATTATAAATTTAAGAAAAAACACTGATAAAATATCAGTAATAAAAAAAATTCAAAAATAGTTTAATATTGTATAACTCAAAACTTGCCTATTCTATTAATTAGCACACCCAAAATTTGTATTTTTTTTCAAGAATTAGACTCTTTTTTTTTATTTATCTTTAGTTAATTTTCATGGATGATATTTTTTTAAATTCTAAATTAATTTAGGTTAAAAAATATATGATTGTATATAAAATCAAATCGAATATATTTAATTATAATATATATATATATATATATATATATATATATA
>CANXYC012516828.1:0-14004 GCA_948193065.1 Aleurites moluccanus | reverse complement strand
CCTAAAACCAACTCATATAACATGCATAACCATCAATTCCATGCATAAACACATATCATTATCATGTACAAAAGAAAGAAAAAATTTCCCCCCTAATTGCCCCTTTAATGGTTTAGGTTAGGTTGAGGTTGAGGTGTTACAATATGAATTTTGGAACATCTTCCGTGCCAAAAATAATTGATTCTTTTTTATTTTCTCTTTTTTATTTCATTTATTTTATTTTCCTTTGATGTCTCATTCTGATTGGATTCATGAAAAGAAAAATCAGACAAAGGAATATAAGAAGAAAAGGCGAACATTTTATTATGAGCAAAAGTCCCATCATCATGGGTTACATCAAAGTTAAAAGAAAGGCCGAAAATGCCTTCTTACAAACTTAGAACTAAGAAGGGAAAACAATGACTCAGATGACTCATACTTGGATGACTTGGACTTAGGTTCAGACTCAGATGACTAGGACGACTTGGACTCCAACTCAGTTTCATCAAGGCAGGCTATCTAGTCATAGTACCAATTTTGTAAAGGAATAGGGTCTGCTTCTATTTTAGGACATAGTAAAGATCAGCGGGGATATTGGATTCTGGCTGGGTAGGGAGAAGGATGTTCCTATCTTCAATGAGATCCTAGATTTTTATGCCTTAAGTTTTTACATATGTTAGTTTTATGCTCGTGACATTAGTGATTTTCACAATACTCATTCACCTTCTAGCTCTTAGGTAAAGGGTTCGGTGGTGCCCTCGGCTTTGATGGTGTGATCAGTTTGGATTCTAATGCCTTTCTAAACACCATTCCCAAAGGTATGCCTAAGTGAGTGACGAACCTTATTTCAAGCCTCATGGGAGGATGATTGGACAAAACAACAGTTTCCCCACCTTTCTGATTTGTGGGGTTGTTTGAATTAGGAGAGTGTTCCTTTGAAGTTTCATCCTTGAGCTGCCCACTTTAGATAAGATCTTCAATCTTAGATGTTATGGCAATAAGAGTTTTAAAATCTAGGAGATATTGAGTATGGAGATGGGTTTGATACATTGGGAGAAGGTTCTTGCTAATGATATCAATTTGCTCCTGCTTGGTGGGTCTATTCATCATTTGGACAGCTTTTTCCCTTCATTTAGTAAGAAAAGTGGAAAAAGATTCCTTTTATTGTTACTTTATGGTTTCAAGATCCCTCCTTATGATGTCCACCTTAATGTTATAGATGTATTGTTTCATAAAAGCATTACAAATGTCATTCTATAACTTCTTGAAATTAGTGTCTAGGTCCATAAACCAGCTCATTGCTGCTCCAATAAGGGATTGTTGGAATAATTAAGCAAATAGCTCATTGTCCACCCTAAAAGGATTCATTGCCCCCCACATACATCTTAAGGTGAGTATTGGTGCAAGTGGTTCCATCAAACTTATCCATGGATGGCATTTTGAACTTTGGGGGTACCCTTGCATTAGGAAAAAGTGTAAGAGAGTCAACATCAATCAAATACTCGTGCCTCTTAATGTTTTTAAGAACTCTTTCCATGGCTTTAAACTTTTCCATGAGTTTATTGGTTTCAAATGCAACTTGGTCTCTCCTTCTTAGAAAAGAGGATTGGTAATAGTTACACCTAGGGTCGACCTATTATTTGTTAGATCAACTATGGGAAGCTTTGAAGTAGAGGCATTTGCCTTAGGATTGGATGACTTGGTAGCTGGGTATGAGTCTAGTATAGTTTTCACCTCTTAGAGAATGGATTAGCGTTGTTGGTTCATATTTGTAGTGAATTGGAGGTTCATCTCAAAGAAGTGGTTCTGTTGGGCTTCTATGGCATCTTGGAAAGTGTCTACTTGTCTTTTAAGGAGATTGGTGAGGAGTGTCTTCATAGTTTCGAGCTCTGCTCTAGGTTCAATTTTAAGTAAGTCAGCCATTAGTGCCTTTCACGAAAAAAAAGGGAAAAGGTCAGTTTATATATAACAAGTGTAGGATTTAAAGGTTCAGGTCCATCTCTATTTAGGGTTTAAAGTTTCAGGTCCATCTCTGTTTAGAGTTTAAGGGTTCAGGTCCATCTCTGTTTAAGGATTATGGTTTAGGACTCAAGGTTTCTAAGTTCTAGGGTAAGGGATGAGAGTCTTCAACATGATTTGGAATAATGTAATATCCTATAAATTCCTAACTCACATGCATGAATTAATTCTCAGAATATGGTTCATAAGTCTTGAAATAATAGGAAATAATTTTAGAGACACAGTTAGAAAGCAAACTTGTTACTTTTTCGGAAAGCGGCGGTGTCAAGAACACTACCGAGAAATTAGCAGTCTGGTCAACAGAAGAATTTCTGAAGTTGACCTAGGGGTAAAATATTACTATAATGCATGTGTAATTTTGGTAAAAAGAAAGAAGTGAAAATCATTTAGGAACACTGAAAAAGTAACCAATGACAAAATTGTAAATAAAAGGAACTTTAAGGTGAATAGTGGAAATGGGTCCGTCGGAGTTACAGAATGACTCTAGAATCATTTTTATAAATATGTATAAATTAAAATAAGCTTATTGACTCCCTACATTGAAATCCAAATCCTGTCAGAATTGACAGAATAAATTACAGAAGAATTTGAGGTTAAAGTGTAACTTATGGAAGTTCGGGGATTTAGTTGTAATTTGTCATATGATTTTTAATATATATTCAACACTTAACCATTTTAACTCATTTTCTTCTTCTTCTTCTTCCTACATAGGCTGAATCCTCCCTTCACCATTTCCCATCCATTTCTTCTTCATCTTTCATCAAAATTCTTAGAAAAATTCATAGAAAAATTGAGTTCTAACCTAATTCTTTCAATTGTTATCATTAGATTGCTTGGAAGAACAAAGGGATTCAAGGAATTTCCCCATCTAAGTTTCGGCCACTTCATCCATTAGAGGTAACCAACTTATTTATTTGATTTTATGGTTTAGTTAGATGATATTTAGGTTGAATTAGATGGGTTTTATGGTTAATTGCATTGATTGATGCAAATTGATAGAAATGTCTAATTTTCCTATCTAGGTTGAAGTTGTATGAATGAACTAAGTGATTTAGTGTTAGTTTATATTAATTGATGCTAGAATATATCAATTGGAGGTTAATAGGTCACTAATTGATGAATGGTTTGATGTAGAACACAAGATTTGGCAAGGTTGCCCTATTTGGCTCCATTGGTGATTTGTGGTGGAATTCAATTTTTCAAAGTCATTTAGAAGCTTAGGTGAGTCTTATAATAATATGCCTAATATGTTGAAATTGAAATTTGAAACCATACATGAAAAGTGAACTTTGGTTGAACCGCTTTTACTATTCATGCCATTGAATTTTTGCTTGTTTTCTTTATGTTTTCCTTAGCCAATTTGATCCAATTTGATGTTGTTTAATATTAGTTCTTTGATATCTATTATATTGTTGCAATGTGATTTATTGTTGATTCAATTGGGCAAGTCAAATTTATACCATAACCTAACCAATTGACTTGCCATTGTATGCCCACCAAGTGTTTGTGAAAATGCCTAGTTCATTTTGTCTTTGGCCTATTGTTTGCATTCCATAGGCCTACCATTTAGATGTCATTATTGCCAGCGATGTTGGCATGCCAATTGGCCTACCGTTTTCCTTTGCCGAGCCAACTTTTGTTCCATGTCTTTATTGATTACCAAACCACTTACCATTGTTTGTATGTCACCTATTACAATGCCATAGATCCTATTGACAACTGATTGATTGATATTGAGCTTATTGATATGGAGGATGCCATTGTTGCATAATGGTATCCATTGATATGTTGTTTCCTTATATTGATCCTAATATGGCTTGACATAGCTACCGCTCCAACAGGGTAGTGGGAAAATACTGTCGGTGATGTGCACATTGTATTATTGGTACCCTAGCTAAGGGTTATGGTCCTGGCCATAAGACCTGATCAGTCTTATGCTCATTGATACTGATATGCTACTGGAGACTATATGTTCGCATATAGTCCATACTTATTCTACTGGAGATTGTATGATTTCATACAGTCCATCCCTTCATCTGTCTTTCCATATGATACCGAGACTATGCTTTGATTCTTTGGTTATTCTATAACCTATTACTGATTTTGTATACTGTATCTTGACCTATTGGCACCATTATTCTAGTACTACCTATTGTTTATTTGTTAATGCATATAGATTCACTGAGTATCTTATATACTCACCTTTTCTTTTTTTACCCATTTAAGAAAGGAGTAGATTGTAGAATCCTGTCGTTTGTCATCCGAGGATTTTTGTTAGCTGTTCTAATATATATATTCTGATTCTATATTATTTTGATGTTCATAATCTAGCTGCTCCATGGGGTATTATGGATTAGCTAGAAAATGAACATGTATATATTTATGTATCGGATGATATTTGATGATATATGATGAGTATATGGTATGCTAGTATAACTGTTACAGCCAATTGCAGTAAATTACAAAATGAATTATAGAATAACAGAATGGATAGTAACTAACTAAAATGGATAACATATTGTGGTTTATAGATTATACATGTGATACTAGGTTCTACGGGTGTCGGTCGCCATTGCCATCTCGTGTATTCTAGGACCATCGCGATCTGAAAATGGGCTGTGACATAGCTGGTATTAGAGCTCTAGGTTACAAACAGTGGAATTTAGGTTACAGATGAATAGTACCCAAATTACAGGGGAATTGTGACTAAGTATAGATTGGGGTAGAATTAAGTATACCATGGAGCATAGGATTTCCTTTGTCATCCCTTATTGTTATCATCTGTTATATGTTATTATTCTGCATTTGTGTCATATTTTGAGTATGTTTCCATTTTTTTGACAAATTACAGAGATGTCTGACGATAGGGATAGAGATACCCGTGAGGCAAAGGTTGCCTCTAATGAGTCCTTGGTGAGGGAGATTGCTATTTCAGAGGGTCCATCTAGATCCCGACAGACTACAGAGGATACTGAGAGGGGCGATAACCCCTGGAGAGTGGAGATGATGAGGGGATTGATGGAGTTATGTAAAGATATGGCTGATTTGAGGCGGGAGTGTCAGCATGTACCGCCACCACCAGCTCTGTAATACCCTATAAATTCCTAACTCATATGCAAGTATTAAGTCTCAGAATGTGGTTCATTAGTCTTGAAATGATGGGAAATAATTTTAGAGACAAAGTTAGAAAGCAAACTTGTTACTTTTCCTGAAAGCGGTGGTATCGGGAACACTGCCGAGAAATTAGCAGTCCGGTCAACAGAAAAATTTCTAAAGTTGACCTGGGGGTAAAAGATTTCTATAATTTATGTGTAATTTTAGTAAAAATAAAGAAGTAAAAATCATTTAGGAACATTGAAAAAGTAACTAATGGCAAAATGGTAAATAAATGGAAGTTTAAGGTGAATAGTAGAAATTAGTCTGTCGGGGTTACAGAATGACTTCAGAACTATTTTTATAAATAAGTATAAATTAAAATGAGCTTATTAACTCCCCACTTTGAAATCCAATTTCAGATAGAATTGACAGAATAAATTACAAAAGATTTTGGGCGAAAATGTGATATATGGAAGTTCAGGAATTTAGGTGTAATTTGCCTTATAGATTTTCTGTTTATTCTAACACTTAGAACAATTGGTGTTCATCTTCTTCCTTCTACACCTATAGGCCGAACCATTCTTCATCTATTTCCCATCCATTTCTTCAATTTTTCCAACTAAATTTTTAAGCAAATTGATAGAAAACTTACAAATCAACCTTATTCTACCTATCTCCATTATTATTTGGCTAGAAAACTTAAAGGAAACCAAGGAGAAATTGATTGAAGATTTTGTCCATTTCTTCATATTGAGGTAAGAATGTGTTTTGTTAGTTTTAATGGTTTATTTAGATGATATTTAAGTTGAATTTGATGGGTTTGTAGTTAGGTTGCATCAATTGATGCAAATTTGTAGAAATACCTAAATTGCCTAGCTATATTGAAGTTGTAAGAAAGGGTTTGATGATTTAGTGTTAGATTTTTCTAATTGATGTTAGAATTAGTCAATTGGATCTGAATAGACAACTAATTGATGGATTATTTGGTGTAGAACTCAAGTTATAACAAATTGTGCTATTTGGTGCATTTGGAGGAATTTGGTGGAATTGGTTTGTTCAAGGCTATTTGAAGTATTAGGTGAGTCTATTTTACATCAAACAACATGCCTATTACATTGAATTGATGATTGGAAATCATATACAAAAACCCAACCTTAGCCAAACCACATTCATTATTCATGCCCTTTGATTTTGCTTGGTTTTTGCCTTGTTTTCCATAGCTAAATTGACCTAATTTGATGATGTTTATTGTTGTTTCCTTGATGCCTATACCATTGTTGATAATGTGACTTGTTATTGGTTGAATTGTCCTTGATGTCTATACCATTGTTGATAATGTGACTTGTTATTGGTTGAATTGGGCAAGTCAATTTTGCACCCTAACCTAACCTATTGGCTTGCCATTGTATGCCAACAATGTGTTTGATGAAATGCCTAGTTCATTTGCCTTTGTCCTATTGCTTTGTATTCCATAGGCCTACCATTTGAATGCCATTTTCACCAGCGACGTTGGCATGCCAATTGGCCTATCAATTTTCCTTGCCAAACCAACTTTTGTTCCATACCTTTGTTGTTTACCATAGCCTTTATCCTTACTTGTATATTGTATCATGCAATGCCTTTGATTCAAATATCAATTGATTTGAAAGATATTGACTATATTGACAGTGATGATACCATTATTGCATAATGGTGTCTATTGACATGTTATCCATTTATATTGACCTAAATGTGGTTTGACAGAGTTGCCGCTCCGACAAGGTAGTGGGTACATACTGTAGGCAATGTGCACATTGATATTGATGCCCTAGCTGGCAAGGGTTATTGGTCTCGGCCATAAGACCTGATCAGTCTTATGTCTAATTGATATGTGATCGACTGTGTAATTACACATAGTCTACGTGTTTAGGGCTCTATATCTGTCTTACCATATGATTTCATAACTTGATATGGCCATTGATATTTCTATCAATTTCTGATTCTGATTATGTAAACCAACATGATTGATACTATCCCATTGTTCCTTTAACATGTATATATATCATTGTTCCATCCCATTTGATTTGTGATGCATATAGATTCACTGAGTATCATCTATACTCACCTTTTCATTGTTTAACCATTTCAGGAGAGGAGTGGGCTACAAAATCCCATCATCCGTCATCCGAGGATTTCTGCTACACTCATTAATGTATATTTCTGTATTTTTGTATTTTGGTATTCATTATCTAGCTGCTCCATAGGGTATGTATGGGTTAGCTAGGAGATGAACATGTATATATGATTATGATGATATTATGAGATATATAATGATTATATGATGTGGTTTAATGACTGTTACAGCCAATTGCAGAAAATTTACAGAATGAATTACAGAATAACAGAATGAATGGTAACTAATTAATATGGATAATATATTATGGTTTATAGATTGTGCATGTGATACTGGATTCTATGGGTGCCGGTCACCATTGGCATCTCCCGTGCCCTAGGACCATCGTGATCCAAAAACGGGTCATGATAGAGGTAGTATCAGAGCTCTAGGTTTGCAGACTGTGAATTTAGGTTATAGATGAATAGTACCGGACTTACATAGGAATAGTGACTAAGTACAAAATTGGGTAGAATTAAGTATACCATGGAGCATAGGATTTTCTTTGTATTCTTTTGTTGTTATCGTCTATTATATGTTATTAATCTGCGTTTCTATCATTTTCTGAGATTATTTTTGTTTTTTCTGACAGAATACAGAGATGTCTGAAGATAGAGATAGGAATACCAGGGAGGCAGAGGTAGCCACCAATGAGTCATTGGTTAGAGAGATTACAGTATCAGAGGGTCTGTCTAGATCCCGACGGACTATAGAGGATACAGAGAGGGGGATGATTGAGTTGTACAAGGAATTGGCTGATTTGAGACAGGTGAGATAGCAAGTACCGCCACCACCTGCTCCAGCAGTAGTACCTCCATTTGTAGTACCAGAGGCAGTTCCAGTGGCACCGGCTCCTGTGCAGCCAGTTAGGTCTCAGAGGGAGCCAACTGTATTGGGAGGCCGAGGAGTGATAGAGGAGGGAGGAGTATCGATGTTTAGCTTTTTGAATCTAAACCTACCTGAGTTCAGGGGAGATAGAGGTACTGATCCTATAGATTTCTTAGAGGAGTTGGAGAAGGTAGTGAGGAGACAACCATGTTCAGAGTTGAGAGCAGTTAAGCTGGTTGGGCTGTTACTTAAGGGTAAGGTATAGACCTGGTTCTCGAGGAGGATGGAGCTCAGGCTTTATGGTGAGCACCCACCCACCTAGGTTGAGTTCCGACAGGTTTGATTGATGAGTTCATTACAGAGGGGGTAAAGACCTGTAACCTGATTAGATTTAAGTAGTTAGAGCAGGGGGACAGATCTGTAGAGGAGTACGCTGAGGAGTTTATTCGGTTGAGTAGATATACTACTCATATTGTACCTACAGAGGCTGATTTGATTAATAGGTTTCAGAGGGGTCTTCATGCTACACTCCATAATGCTTTGTTGGCTACAGAGTTCACTTCAATGACGATAATGATTGATAAGGCTACACAGATGGAGGAGAAATACAAGACTGAGAGGGCTAAGAGGGATAAAAAGAGAAAAGGGGGTACAGAATAACAGGTTATGAGGGGGGAGAACAGTTCCCAACCTAGACAGACAGAGCCAGTGCCACGATTTGATCAGAGATCATCTGCTAGTAGTCAGAGGAGGAGACTACAAAGTAGGGGACCACCAGTGGTACGGTCTACACCTTCTTATTCTCTGGGTTCTTCGAGACCGGCTACTCAGACACCTAGCATACCTATGTGTGGATTTTATGGTCTGAGGCACGAAGGGGAGTGCCAATTACAGTCAGGTGCTTGTTTGAAATGTGGACAACATGGTCACTTCATTAGCAGATGTCCTCTATGGGGTGAGTAACAGCAGCCATCTGTCACGGTTTCTCAATCAGTGGGATAGGTGAGTCAGAATCTTGGTAGAGAGGCTATATCCAGAGGCAGAGGCAAGAGAGGACAGGTTGCCAGTGGTAGTCAGGCTCCATCTGGTAGGGTCTATGGCAGAGTGTTTGCTGTCAACACCCAGGATGCCCAGAGATCTGACAAAGTGGTTACAGGTACTATCTTGATTCAAAATGAGATTGCAGATACCTTATTCGATTCGGGTGCCACTCACTTTTTTGTGTCACCACATTTTGCACCTAAATTGAATAAAGAGAGGAGGTTATTAGATGTGCCATTGATGATTGCTACTTCTATGGGTGATAGTGTTGATGTTGATTATTATTACCCTAATTGCATTATTGAGATTGATGATCATATCCTGCATGCTGATTTGATTGAGTTGTCTGTACTAGAGTTAGATGTTATCTTGGGTATGGATTGGTTGATGAGGCACCAAGCAATTATAGATTGTTATCGGAAGAGGGTTAGATTACAGCCTGAGGGGCAGCCAGAGTTTGAGTTTCAGGGTGATATTTAGGAGTTCTGAGTTAACCTAATTTCTGCTATCCAGGCCAGGAGGATGATTGGAAAAGGTTGTTCAGCCTATTTGGCACATATAGTAGATGTACAAAGGTTATTCGTATAGTTGGATCAGATACCGGTATTCAGGAGTTTCCTAATGTATTTCCAGAGGTGTTGCCAGAATTTCCCCCCGATAGGGAGAGAGAGTTTGAGATTGAGGTGCATACAGACACATACACTATATCTATTCCACCATACAGAATGGCTCCAGTTGAACTGAAGGAATTAAAGATACAATTACAGGAGCTATTAGATAGAAGGTTCATCAGACCGAGCAGTTCTCCTTGGGATGCACTGATAATGTTTGTAAGGAAGAAAGATGGCTCATTAAGGATGTGTATAGACTATAGACAGCTGAACAAAATCACAGTGAAGAATAAGTATTCGTTGCCTCAGATAGATGATTTATTTGATCAGCTGTAAAGGGCTAGCCATTTTTCCAAGATAGATTTGAGGTCTGGGTATCACCAATTGAAGTTTAAGAAGGGTAACATACCTAAGACTGCTTTCAGGACCCGGTATGGGCATTATAAGTTTTTGGTGTTTCCATTTGGTTGACCAATGCACTTGCTGCTTTTATCGATTTGATGAACAGGGTGTTCAAGTCATATTTGGATAAGTTTGCCATTGTATTCATTGGTGACATACTTATCTATTCTAGGAGTGTGGAGGAGCATATGGAGCATCTGAGGATTGTATTGCAGACACTTCGGGAGCATCAGTTGTATGCTAAGTTATCTAAGTGCTAGTTCTGGCTAATCGAAGTGTGTTTTCTGGGACATGTGATTTGTAAGGATGGGATTAAGGTGGATCCTCAGAAGATAGAGGCAGTTACTAATTGGCCTCAGCCTACCAGTGTTTAAAAGGTTCATAGTTTTCTGGGTATGGCTGGTTATTACAGGAGGTTTGTGAAGGATTTCTCCCGGATTGCAGCTCCATTAACTAGATTGATGAGGAAAAAGGAGCGTTATGTCTGGACTGATGAGTGTGATCGCAACTTTCAGACTTTGAAGTATTGCCTCACTAGTGCTCCAGTGTTGGCATTACCAGTAGAAGGGGAGAAATTTACTATGTATTGTGATGCTTCACGGATTAGCTTAGGGTGTGTGTTGATGCATATTGGTATGGTAATTGCTTATGCTTCTCGTCAATTAAAGAAGCATGAAGCAAATTATCCGACTCATGATCTAGAGATGGCAGCTGTGATATTTTCCTTAAAGATTTGGAGACACTATTTGTATGGATCAAAATGTGAGATATTTATTAATCATAAGAGTTTACAGTATATATTTCAGCAGAATGATCTGAATCTTCTGCAGAGCAGATGGGTGGACCTACTTAAGGATTATGACTGTGAGATTCTTTACCACTCGGGTAAGCCCAATATAGTGGCGGATGCACTGAGCAGGAAATTGGTGGGCAGTCTAGCTCATATTGTGATTAGCAGGAGGCCATTAATCTGAGATATGAAAGAGTTGGCAGATTTGGGAGTATAGTTAGAGTTGGGATCCTAGGATTGGAACTAGGCTCTGGTAGCCCAATTTCGGGTGAAGTGACTATTACTTGATGATATAAAAGTGGCTTAGGACAGGGATCCTTATCTACTGAAGCTTAGGGGAGAGGTATAGAATGGGAGAATGATAGAGTTTACAGTAGAGGATGGGGTATTAAGATATGGGAAGCGCATATGTGGACCAGATTTTGATGGGCTGTATATTAGTGGCCAAGGATGAAGAGAGATATAGCTCAGTTTGTATCTAAATGCTTAGCCTATCAGCAGGTTAAGTTCGAGCATTAGAAGCCATCAGGGCTACTTCAGGAGATTAAGTTTCCAGAGTGGAAATGGGAACAAATGACTATAGATTTTATAGTTGGTCAACCGAGGACTTCGAGGGATTATGATTCTATTTGGGTGACTGTTGATCGTCTGACAAAGTCTAATCATTTTTTGGAGGTTAAGACCAGCTACACGGCGGCTCAGTATGCACAGTTGTATATGGATAAGATTATGCGACTTCATGGAGTTCAATTGATGATCATATCAGACAGGGGTACACAGTTCACTTCTCGGTTTTGGCAGAAGTTTCAAGAGGCCATGGGTACCCAGTTATGGTTCAGTACTACTTTCCATCTGCAGACCGATGGGCAGTCTGAGAGGACAATCCAGACTTTGGAGGATATGTTGATATTATGTGTTCTGGATTTCAAAGGTAACTGGGATTACTATTTGCCATTAATAGAGTTCTCCTATAATAATAGTTTTCACCCTTCTATTGTTATGGCTCCATTTGAGGCACTATATGATAGAAAATGTAGATCTCCCGTTGTCACAGCCTAATTTTAGACTATGACAGTCCTAGGGTATGGGTAATGCCAAAGGTGACCAGTACCTCGAAGAACCCATGTTATTATTTTAAATTAACTTTTACAATCATTACTTAACCTGTGATACATTTTAGGTGATAATTTTTTTTAAACATCATAATAATCATGCAGAAAAATTGACAGAGTTTCCTTTGTAACTCTAACTTAAGCTATCCACAAAACATATAAATTTGCACTCCTAATATAACATACATCCCCTATTATCCTCCATAGTCAATCACAACTCAATATGCACTTCAATATTTGAAATCACATCTCATATCATATACATATCATATCAATTTCTCATATCATATATATGTACAACATATACATTATCAGGTCATATATGATTACCATTTGATCATTTTAGACACATTACTTTTAGTTAATCCAAACTCTCTATACATTATATACCAAGGAACCTCTATACACAGGAGTGACCTAAAGTACATACTTCTGTGAATCCAAGGCTGGAGATGATGTAGCCAATGGGTGACTGCCTCACTAAGGTCTTGAAAACATGGAACCACTGAAGGGGTGAGTATATTATTCATAACAGTCACATCTATCCATTAATGATATGTAAATAACAATAAAGATAATAGAATGATGAAATATATATCATGAACCATAATGCATATAATATAACAGGAGCCTGTAACATGTTATACTGTATCATATAACACACTGTAACTTCACTTCTCTTCCATCATATATTCACCTAATCACCATTTCCAACCAATCAAACCAAGGCATAGGGAATTTACCCCTCCCTAGCAAAGGTCATAACAAATATCTATGTACACAGCTGATGGATTTATAACTACACCATCGAAGTAGTCCTGTTATAACATATTATATGCAAATGTCTCATATAGCATAAACATATTAAAATAAGTCTCAATTAGGACTTAAATGATGATATAAATCATTATAAGACCCAAAGAAAGGGTTTAGCTCAATTTCATATTTTTGCCCTCCGGGGCCCAGTTTGCGCTGCCGCAACTGGCTCCCAAATTACGGGTTCGTTTCTTATTTTTCAGACACTTTCTGGTTTGCCTTGAAATCAATATTAACATGGCATTTTCTTTATACCAATAACAAATACATATATATAATAGACAATTAGGCTTGGTTTCAGGTCAAAAAGCCTTTTAGAATATCTTTTATAGTAATTCAAAGTTTGTGCGAAAATTAGGCATTTCGGTAGCACTGTTTTAGGTCAAATTGGCAAAACTGTCCAAATGTGGATCATTAATGGTTTTCAAGCAAGGATATCATTTCATATGCATAAATGCATTACTTATGAATGAATAATGCATCAGTCATGTATATAGACTCACCTCTATCAGAAACTCCCAAATGTTACTCAAGCAGGCCTAGCCAGCCCGTGATTCCCCGTCCGCAGCCCTAGCTTGGGACGATTCTCCTATAACAACCAAAATTGGTCTTATAAGACACATACTCACTATAAACCATATCCAAACTCATATCATGCCATATTAAGGCATATTCAAGCATATTAATACATATCAACATGCATAAACACACATTGACCTATATTGCACTTTAAAGGCTCTATATCACTCTTTTAACACTTTTCATACCTTTTATTCATCAAATAAATTTCTATCATCATATATCATTCACATTACACATATTCATCATTATTATGCTAAGTTATGAACTTCCAAACACTTAACTCAATATTTCATACCAAATATACACAAATTTTCAAGTATGCTTCAAATCACTTATACCATTCAATCTTTCCACATTTAACCTTATACTTTTCAATCATTTAAGCCATTATACTTTATTCAAATCCTAGTTCCTCATTTGCATTTTCCTAACACCTTAAAGTAGTAAAGTCTATATGTTATCACTTTAATGGAAATCATTCCATTCTTCCATTTTTCAACACCAATCAAACATACAACATTTAATAACATCAAATGCATTACATATAATCATTTAAACCTATCAAACATCAAAGCA
>CANXYC012515231.1:0-36211 GCA_948193065.1 Aleurites moluccanus | reverse complement strand
ATTTGCCACACCTAATAAAAAACTAATGGCAAAAATCCAATACATCAAGCTTAAGATAGCAAATTTGCAACCTACTGATCCAACCATCCATTTTTCCATCATTTGATCCAATGGTTGGATTTAATCAAGCCTAAACTAATATCATAAGATTGCATACGTAGTATAATTCCATACCTCAAAGGAAAAGACTATAATGCTCTTAGTGCAACCGAAACACCTCAATTGAGGAGCTTACCCGGTACAATTTTCAATAGGGTTTATTTTTCAATCAAATCTTCAAATAAACTAAATAATATCATTTACAGTCCCTCAAATCATTTTTTACTTCTAAATATGATGATAATTGCATAAGAACTCGAAAGGTTGCAAAATGACCATTTTGCCCCCAGTTCACAAAATTTCAAGTTTCTTACAATTTCCTCCTAGCAGCCTTTGATGTACTTTTACATGTGTAAAACCATCTAAAGCATGCATATTCATTCAATTTAAGCAAAATCATGCATCATACATAACATATAAATAAATAAATAACCCCTTAGATTTACCCCTTTAAGCTTATATTCTAAACCTTTAAGCTAGGGTGTTACACAAATGCATTAATTGATGCAATTAAATACAATACTCATCTAATTTATCATCTAATACACCTAAATCAATCATAAAACTAAACAAATTACTTTGTTATCTCAAATTGATGTTTGGGTTGAGATCTACAAGAAAAACAATCTTGAAATTCTTTGATTTTCTAAGAAATCCAAGGTTAGAAATCAAAGGATTAATGGTTTGATTCAATTTTTCTTTAGATTTCTCTTTGATTTTGCAAGAAAATTTTGGTGGAGAATTAAGAGTGAGTTTCAGCCAACAAGGGAAGAAGATGAGAAAAATGACCAAAATATTTCTAAGGCATGCTTATATACTAAGGAAAATAAAAAATTACATTTAGGCCCTTAAACTATTAATTAATCATACTTTTAACCTAATTTCTTCTGTAATTTATTTTGACAATTCTGTTGAGAATTAGATTTAAAAGTGTAAATTAAAATAACTTCTTTTTATTTTTATTTTATTATAAAAATACTTTCAGAACCATTCTGAAACTCAGACAGTTGATTTCCCACTATATCCCTAAAGTTTAACTTATTTACGATTTTGTCATTATTCAAATTTTCAGTGTTCCTAAATATTTTTCACCTCTTTCTTTTCACCATAATTTCACATATAAATATATGATTCTTTACCCCCTGGTCTGAATTATAAATTCATCTGTCAATCGGACATCTATTTCTCTGGGTAGTGTAATTAACACTGATATTTTTCGGGACAATATCACAAATGCATTCTAACTGTGTTTCAAAAATTATTTTTAGTTATTTCGGTATTCTCATGCCAATAACTGGTTATAATATTGTTCAATTATAGCAGTGTTTCCTAGAATATTACATACAATTGGATATCACCCATAAGTTTTTCTAGCTAAAAACAAAAGATTTTTCTAATCTCTCCTAATTTGTTCAGTTTTCTCATTTTGTAAGTGACTTCGAGTTTAATTTTTTTTTTTTTTTTTTATTAGAATGAGATTAAAAATGAAAAATGGATAATTTTATTGTGTGGTTGATATGAATTTGCTTCTAAAAATTTATAATAATAATATAAAGGAAGAAGAAGTAGAAAGAATTGATACATAAACTTTCCCATCTTTACGCAACCAAAAATAGAATTTTGTTGGTCCATGCAAATGAATGCAAGTCACATGAAAAAAAAAAATGGTCTGTCTTACTATGATAATTAAAAAACAGGAGGAAACTGGGTATGAAATGATGAGAAGAAAATCGCATGCACTTTGAAAATTAAAGAAATTATATGATAATGGAATTCAACTAAAATCACCTTTAAAACTATGTACTTGCTAGTTCAAACTATAATAAAATTCTAACTAAAAAATTATCAATATTAATAAACTATAGATAATTTGCTGTATAATTGATATATCAAATATATTTCTTACTGCATGTTAATTTATTACATTGTATAAAAAAGTGTAAATTCATTTGAAAAACATGTATTGTTAATTAATTGGATTCTAATAAATTCTTGAAGTTTGCATTTTAATTGACAAAATAATTGTAATTGTTGGTATTCCTATGTGGTTCCTAATTCAACTAGTTTCCGAATGAAAATAATCTACAAAGTGCCGGTTTGTATTGCAAATCTTGCCTATCAAGATCTTCTTCTAACTTGTTTGGCCTACCAAGAAACTCTCTCGTCTTTTCACTGAATATGATGTACGTATTATATAATCATGTAAGTAGTTTTTTTGCCCTTTAAATTGAGATCATGTGGCTAATTGCTAAGAGAGTTTTTTTTTTTTTTAACTGTAGTTAATCTCATTCTGTCTTACAGTTAATAAGACTAAATCCTGTTTCGAAATTCATAATTGCCCCTTCCAATATGTATATTCTTCACGGATTAATTATGAAATCTTATCATGAAATATAAGTGTGTCTTGGACCTCACTTCATTGTCTAAAATAGTGCTTATTTACTCTAAAGATAAACATAATCATGATTTAAGAACTGTAAGTTTTGCTTTAAAAAATATGTGAATCTGAATTAAAATGAACCTTTTAGTTTTGAACATTTTCGATTTCGATAAAATTTCAATACGGTTCTGAATTGAGTTTATCAAAAATTAATGAATAAATTAAAATTTTAAGAAAATTGCTATAAAATTATTGAACTAAACTTGAGGAACACATATTGTAACCCACATTTTGATAAAAATAAATAAATAAGAGGAAACGATATAATTTATTTGAATATTTAATTTTAAACATGTGAATTTATTTAGAGAAAAATTAATATAAAATTTATTTATAAATTAATTTTATTAATAAATATAATAGCTATGCAGTAAGTATATAATTTATTTACAATGTCAATTAATTTTAATTAAGTTTAAATTAAATCAAATTAATTTTATATAGCATTATTTCTAACTTTTTAAAAGAAAATTATATGAAAATTATTAAAATTATTTTAAAAAATGTAATTTTTTCTAATTTGAATCAAATTAAAATCATTAATTTCTATTCAGTTCAAAAATTATTTAAACCAAAACTGAACTTTTATAGTCACAATTTGATTTCAATTTAATACCCATTTTAATTTTGATTGATTCATTTTAATCTTATTCAATTTGATTGCAATTTGATTCAAATTTTAAATTGGATGGGAATGATGTCTATTTATTGGAGTTTAAGTCTTAATAACTATATATGCTTTTCTTTATAAGATAATATTAATAGTAAAATGAAAAAGTTATGAATTAAATCAATATTTGACAGATTTGACAATTTAAGAAAAGTTCACGATAGATGAAATTATTAATTTCTTTTTAATGTTTTTAAGTATTGAAAACGGTAACATAATTATTAGTGGGATTTAAGTCTAATGTCAATATGCATATAAAGAAATTGAATAAACATGTATATAACAATAATGGAAAGAGAATCCAACTCCATGCTGATTTTATGGTACCAATTACTAGTTTTTTTAATTAATAATATAAATATAAAAGTGATATATTGAGTGGAAGTAGGTGTTAGAAGGAAACAAAAGAAATGAAAGTAATTCGTAGTGTTTGCATAATTTGATAATTATCGATTTAAAATAAAAATATTTTTTTTAATTAATAAAAATTATAACTGTTATTATATTTTATTGATTTTAAAAAATAAATAAATAAATAATATTTATTCAAACACTCAATAATTTTTTAATAATGAATGTGTATATTTTTTAATTATAATTAAATATCCAAACTTTAATTTTGTATAATAAGTATACATAGTGGATTGTCTCTATTCTCTCTCTAGAATTAGAGTTTCATCTTCAATATTATGGCAGATAATAAAAGAAGAGAAGGTTGGTCCCTTCTTTGATTCACATGGAAACCTTCTTTGTGGGCTTTCCCTCTCTCTCTCTCTCTCTCTCTCTAAAAAGGAAATCGCCCCCAAAGACAATAGCACCAAATTAGGCAATCTATAAATGCTTGTTTACCACATTTTCTTTTTCTTACAGTACAAGAATACCCCTGTTCAATATCAAGATTTATAGGTCAAACCTACCTAATTTCTTTACCAATGGGGACGGAGATCATCAGTGACAGTTCACTAATAATAATGTAATTTAAAAAACTATTTTTCTGTACTGAACTCCTTCTTTTGTTCCAATGTCTAATAATACATTAATACTATAAAAAAAATTCACACACCCAAACAACACTTTACTCTTTTCTAGATTCTGTTAAATGTGTGGTAAACACTCACCAATGCTAATCTCTGTCATGAATTAAAATAATTATAATAAAATCAACAATAGGTTCTTAGTTTAATTGGTTAAGAGTGATAATCTGATATCAGAAAATTTTATGTTCGAATCTTATTAAAAATTTATGGGTTTGGTATTCAACATTTGTAAATATATACATTTTAACTAATACAGTTTTATTGGCAATAATATTCTAAATTTTAGATCCATATAATTAAGGTAAAATATAAGGTAGAGTTATAAAATAAAATAGTAAGTGTAGAAAAGAAAATCTTGGTTGATTTACTGTTGCAAGTCCTTCTTTTTTCTCTGTAATGTCAGGTTTCTAGTTTTAATTTAGTAGCTCACAGCCACGCACTGGTGTGACTCTTGACACTTGTGAACTGTGAGAGTGAATACAATAGCTGTATACACATTACTTAAATACATATGCTCTCTACAGCTAATAAACTTGTAATCTGAAATCTGCGAAATTGTGGAGACTAAAAGAGCAATGGGCTCTGTTCTTGCTCCACAATAGACCAAGTAAACCAAAGCCAGCATTTCCATTTTCTTTCTTTTTTTCTATTATTCATTTCTGGGTTCTGGGTTTTACAGAGATAGGGAGAGGCTATTGAGAAGAAGTGAAGGGAAGAATCAAGAAATGGGAACTATCTCTGTTTCTGTTTCCAATTCGTGGAGTTTGGTTTTCTTGGTTTTGTGTTTCGGTTCTCATTTGATCCAGTGTAGTGTGACCTATGATAGAAAAGCAATTCTGATTAATGGCCAAAGGAGAATTCTTTTTTCTGCTTCCATTCATTATCCCAGAAGCACACCTGACGTATACTATAACTTTCCCTTTCTTTTTTCATTTTTTTAGTTTTTTTTTTCTCTTTAATTTTATGGATTGTTTCTAATTTTCTTGAAAAAATGGGGACTCTGTAGATGTGGGAAGATCTGATACAGAAGGCTAAAGATGGAGGATTGGATGTGATCGAGACCTATGTCTTCTGGAATGTGCATGAGCCTACTCCTGGAAATGTACTCTCTCTCTGTGCTTTTTTTTTTTAAGTAAATTTTTTTGCTTTATAATTGATATATTTACTTGTAAAATGTGTTTGGTTTGTGTGGGTTATTAGTACAATTTTGAAGGGAGATATGATCTTGTGAGGTTCATAAAGTTAATACAGAAAGCTGGACTCTACGCTCATCTTCGCGTTGGACCTTATGTTTGTGCTGAGTGGAATTTTGGGTACCTACCATTTTTCTCTCTGGATCTAGCTGCTTGTCTTTCTCACTTGGGTCCTTTTACAATTGGGTCTTTTGTTTTTCTTTATTTTTATTAATAGTGTATTTGTTGCAAATCCTCAGAGGTTTTCCTGTTTGGTTAAAGTTTGTCCCAGGCATCAGCTTCAGAACAGACAATGAGCCTTTCAAGGTCTTTATTTATTTATTTTTTTTTCAATTTTTTCTATTAATATAATAACTCAAATAAGAATGAGTGCAATTTAAGTAAAATATTGGATTTTCAACTATGTAATATGGTTGTAACAAGGGCCTTCTCATTCTGTTGCAGAGAGCAATGCAAGGGTTCACTGAGAAGATTATTGGGTTAATGAAGAGTGAAAATCTGTTCGAGTCCCAAGGTGGCCCTATTATACTCTCTCAGGTATATGATTTATCATTTGAGAGTCTTTTGTGTTTTTATTTTAATTTCTTATTTCATTTTGTTCCATGTTATGTTCTAATTTACTCATCTAAATTGTCTGATGGGCTCAAATGCAGAGAATTTGTTAATGATTTTACAGTAAAAAAAATGGGATTCCAAAGATATCCCTTAATGCTCTAGATTTTACTATTTTACAATTACTTATATTGATTATGTAGGCTCATGTTTTTTTATCTTAATCTTTCATGTGAATGTGTAGATCGAGAATGAATATGGGTCACAAAGTAAGTTACTTGGTGTTGCTGGTTATAGTTACATGACTTGGGCAGCAAATATGGCTGTTCAAACAGGAACTGGGGTCCCTTGGGTAATGTGCAAGGAAGAAGATGCCCCAGATCCAGTTGTAAGTAGTTTGAAGCTTGACCAACAGAAAATGTAGTTTTGGTCTTCAATTAATTCTCTTTAATGGTAAATCCTACTGAATGTCATGAGTTCTTTGCATTTTTCAATGATATATATAGATAAACACGTGCAATGGATTTTACTGCGATTCATTCGCCCCCAACAAACCTTACAAGCCTAAAATTTGGACTGAGGCTTGGAGTGGATGGTATGCCTTTGCGTGTTTTTTGCTTTGCTATTTCAATTCATCAATTTACTATGAGTTGAAACTTTATCTGATTTTTCTTCTTTTGAATTAAATTGTGCAGGTTCTCGGAGTTTGGTGGTCCAATTCACCAGCGTCCGGTTCAGGATTTGGCATTTGCAGTTGCTCGGTTCATACAGAAAGGAGGATCCTTTGTTAACTACTACATGGTCAGTTCCTCTTTTAAACAAATTTATTCCAAGTATGGAGAAAACTTTTAATTAAATTCTGTTTTGGTGAAACTGATTTCCTGAGTCATGTGAAACAGTACCATGGAGGGACCAATTTTGGTCGCAGTGCTGGAGGTTCTTTCATTACCACTAGTTATGATTATGATGCTCCAATAGATGAATATGGTAAGGATTGAAATTGATTTGTTAAATTCCAAGGATTGCATTCTGAAGCCAATCAACTTGAAGTGATATTTCCAAATGCTAGTAAATATACTTGAAGGACTCTGATATGATACAATTGTACAAAAAGAGTCAACCTAGGAGCAGAAAATTTCTGAGATTTTCTCTGTAAGACACTGAGAAGCATCTCATACATGGATCTGAAAACTCTTCAGTTCAATTCCTTATTGTAACACGAATTAACTGAAAAAATTTCTAAGGTTTACTTCTGAAATTTTTTGGACATTGCTGTCTGTAAATCACATTATTTTGTCTTATGGAAATATACTTAAATTTCTTTTAGTGCATAAAATTTGGCAGGTTTGATCAGGCAACCAAAGTATGGTCATCTGAAGGAGCTCCATAGGTCTATTAAGATGTGCGAACGAGCTTTAGTTTCAGCTGATCCTATTGTGACACAATTAGGGAGCTACCAACAGGTTTTTTCTACTCCAACGCACCATTTGTTCAGGAAGTTCTAATTTGGTTTCATGTATTAATATCGGTTAATATCTGTAATTTCTCAGGCTCATGTGTACACTTCAGAATCAGGAGATTGTGCAGCTTTTCTCGCAAACTATGATACAAAATCTGCAGCAAGGGTGTTGTTCAATAATATGCACTATAACTTGCCTCCTTGGTCTATCAGCATCCTTCCTGATTGTAGAAATGTGGTCTTTAATACTGCAAAGGTATCTTATTTCTTATTACTTAGTGAATCGTAAAAGGAACTCAAAACTTTCAAAAGGCAATTTATTTCCCTTCCTCAGCTTTGGTTATGTTCCTCTGTAGGTTGGAGTTCAAACATCTCAAATGGAAATGTTGCCAGCAGATGCTGGGATGCTTTCATGGCAGAGTTATGATGAGGATATTTCTTCTCTGGATGACAGCTCAACATTCACTGCTCTTGGTCTCTTGGAGCAGATAAATATCACGAGGGATGCCACTGATTACTTGTGGTATATTACCAGGTGAGACTGATTACCTCAGTGGCTCTGTTATCATCTGATGCAGGCTCACCTGGAGATTTTAGCATATCTGTTGAATGTTCCACAATGCTTTTCTTTTTGCATTGAACAAGATGGAAATTCATTTTTTCCGATGTCTTTTTTACTCTAAGAGGGCTATGAATCTAATAGTATCATAAATATAAATTGTTATTATTGTCTAACACTTCTCAATGTGTATACAGTATTGATATTGGTTCATCTGAATCCTTCTTGCATGGAGGGGAATTTCCCACTCTCATTCTTCAATCAGCAGGCCATGTTGTGCATGTCTTTGTTAATGGACAGCTTTCAGGTATATAAATGTAAATATTACATGTTATATCTTTTATAGATTGCATCATATCTTTTATAGATTGCATTTTGCCTTTCATCTGATTAGCATTTATCATTCTAGGTTCTGCTTTTGGGACAAGGGAGAATAGAAGGTTTACATATACTGGCAAGGTTGATTTGCTTGCTGGAAAAAACAAAATTGCATTGCTAAGTGTAACTGTTGGATTGCCGGTTAGTTTACCTTTGCCTTTATTGTTTCCAGATGGTCTAGTCCTCGTGATGTTAGGACTAGAATCAACTGTAAGAATTAGGAGTTTGTACAATTGAATTGACTACTCGATGAACTGCAAGTGGAGTCTCAATATGCCTACAAATGCTTTTAGCCAAAGCTGAGAATTCCATCCTCCATTATTTCTAATGTATTTTTTCTAAGGGAATATAGCAAAGCCAAACTGATCGATGAAATCCCTTCAGAGGCTTAACCACTCTTTTAAAAAAAAGTATATTTTTCTTCTAAGAAATCATATCTAATCTCTAGGTTGGAGAAAGTGCTTATGAGTATGATTATTAAAATCGGATCGAACCAGTCTGTTAAACTGAAAAAATTGAGAATAGAACCAAGAATCGGGCTGGTCAGCTCCTTTTTATCCATCCCCAAAGAATCAGATCAAAAACCGGTGAACCGGTCAAACCAGACCGGTTTTTCTGTTCGGTTGGGTCAGCTTTTTTATTTTTTCTTTAGATTTCGATAAAAAAGACGTCATTTTTGTCAAGTAAAAAGGTTGCTGTTTTGAGTTAAAAAAATTAAGAGAATTTCAATAGTTTCGTTTCAATTTTACCCGACGCTAAAATCATGATCCTATTGCATGTTACCCTATTGCGTGAGTAGATGTTTGAGTTAGTGAATATCCATAGTTTACTATATATGTAACTTTTGACTTGTGATTAGATTGACACCATAAAAAATATGGTCTTATATAGATTCTTGATTTAGCCATAATTGTATTATTTTTATTTTCATCATATATATAATAAATGTCAAATTATGTATACATATATATGTATATTGAATTTTTCTCGGTTTAACTGGTTTGATTCCAGTCAAATCTCTGACTCTTTGTCTTCACCGGTCCGGTTTTGAAAATATTGCTTATGAGTGAAGCTTGTTTCTCAGTAAAATCGTAGCAAAAATAAATAAATAAATAAATAAAATGAAATGAAAAGCAAGCCCAGTCTATAGTACAACCCTACTCAGCTCAACTAAGCCTTAATTCTAAACTAGTTAGAGTTGTCTACATGGATCTGTTTCTTCCATTTGTCTTATTTAAGGCTACTTCTCAGTGAGATCTAGGCCCATCTAGCAGGACAATAAAATCCTACAACAATAATTCATTCCCTTGTGATTTTGATAATTGATGTTATATCTACTTCCTACTGAATTGCTTGTGGATGTGTATTGTTGTATGAAGAATGTGGGCGGACACTTCGAGACATGGAACACAGGAATCCTAGGTCCGGTTGTACTGCATGGACTTGACCAAGGAAAATGGGATCTGTCCTGGCAAAAATGGACATACCAGGTTGCAGATTCTTATCTCTCTATATGTCATTAATTTATCATTCATTTAAAAAAATATATATATCCTAATTGCTCTCTCTCTAAACAGGTTGGGCTGAAAGGGGAAGCCATGAATCTAGTTTCTCCAAATAGTGTTTCATCTGTTGGTTGGATGGAAGCATCATTAGTTGCACAAAGACAGCAACCATTGACATGGCATAAGGTATGAACTTGTGAAGTATGCAATTTCTGGTTGTTGCAGACAACAACCATTCTGTGTCGAACATCCCAACTTAATCTATTTAACTTTGTAGGCCTATTTCAATGCACCCAAAGGAGATGAGCCATTGGCTTTAGACATGGAGGGTATGGGAAAGGGTCAAATATGGATTAATGGCCAGAATATAGGAAGATACTGGACTGCATATGCTAGCGGTAATTGCAATGGATGCAGCTATGCAGGAACATTCCATCCTCCTAAGTGTCAAGTTGGTTGTGGCCAACCTACACAGCGATGGTAAATACTCTCAAGATGGTGATATACTTGAATTTTATAAGAAAATAATTAAAAAAAAAAACACACATTTGGTCCCTGACAATAATTCCATCAATTTCTAGGTACCACGTGCCTCGATCATGGTTAAAGCCAACCCAAAATCTCTTGGTAGTTTTTGAGGAACTTGGAGGGAATCCCTCTAGAATTTCTCTTGTGAAGAGATCAATGACCAGTGTTTGTGCTGAAGTTGCAGAGTTTCATCCAACTATTAAGAATTGGCACATTGAGAGCTATGGAAGAGCAGAAGAGCTCCATAGCCCCAAGGTTCACCTTCGGTGTAGTCTAGGCCGATCCATTTCTTCCATCAAATTTGCAAGCTTTGGAACTCCTCTGGGTACTTGTGGGAGTTACCAGAAAGGACCTTGCCATGCTCCTGATTCATATGCTATCGTTGAGAAGGTACTTAAACATTATTTTCATTATTTTGTTGTTTTTACAATCTTTAAGCATGTATGCATTTTTTTTTCACAAAGTTCTATTTATCTTTTACAGAAATGTATAGGGAAGCAGAGATGCATTGTCACCATATCAAACAGCAACTTCGGTCAAGACCCATGTCCGAATGTGTTGAAGCGGTTGTCTGTTGAAGCTGTCTGTACTCCAACAAATTGGGGGGGTAATTAGGGAAAATTTGATGAAACTGCTAATTTATATTGCATCCAGTAATTTAACTACTCACTACCAGCAAGTGAAGCAAGGAAGAATAATAGGAAAGACAACAGGAAAAGGGTTTTTAGTTAGATAGGTGAAGTGCCATAGTCTTCAAAGTGGGAGAGGCCGTGGCCAGAGGTGTTTGGTTAGTGCTTAATTTTATTGGGTTGATGGATTAGTGTAAATCAGTGATTTTCCGATAGGTGAGTTGGGAAAATCCCTGGGCTCCTACAATTTAGGGCGTAAGGTGCATTTGAAACCCGAGTCTCCAGCCTTTTTTATTGGATATGGGAACTGGAAAGAGGGGTTTTCTAGTGGTGTGATTTAATTTTTTGTTCTGTATTAACGGGGTAAAGAAAATCAAACCCCAAGCTTGTTCATGTTAGGAGCGGATCCTAGTATGACCATTGTTTCATGTGCAGTTAAATCAACTTTAAAAGAGCTTTCTGTTCTCTGTCAGTCTCTTTGACAACCTATAAATGACATACAAAGCTGCAAAGCAAACATTCCTTATAAAAAATGCTAAACTTAAAAATGGATTTCTCTAATATGCATACTATCTTTCCCAAAACAAATTAGAATCAAAATATTATGCAATTCGTAGCTTGTTATTTACATTGAATATTTCATGGTTTCAGAATTTACTGCCTCTAACCCTTTTTTTTTTTTTTTTTTCTTCTCTCTCTCCAGTTTCGAAGTGTATGAATATGACAGTTATACCCACCATAACATTGATTCATGAGCACAACAATCCAAATGGCAACCGTTAATAGCATGATACATTAGTACAATATAATCTTCATAAGTTAATAAATTAATAACCTCTATTTTAGTAATTTCCTACCGACTAATAAGTAATAATTTCAGTAAATTTAATACTTTTTCAGAAAATCTTATCTCATTCATATTATAAAGAGTAAAAATATAAGTAAATAACCTAAATTATATATTTTTTTTATTAAATTATTTGATATTCGATCACTGTCGATTAATTTAAATTTGAATTGTAAAATTTTTTTATCAAATTTATCTTTCATAATATTGATTGCAACATTCACAAGAATTCTAATTCAAAATTAATGTTTAAGAGATCAGAATATCTATTTTCTCTTATATCTTTTTTTTTATATATAATTTAAATAACCCCTAAACTTAGGTTTAAATAAATTCAATTTGAATAGAGATACTAAATTTTCATCAAGTTAGACCTATTTAAGACAAATAAAAAATTTATAGACTTATACTTGAATTTTGTATAAAGCACATATCTAATATTTTATATAATTTTCAAAACTTAAAAAAAAAAATATTTTATATTTTAATAAATAAAAGATTTTATAATTATGTATTATGATATTTTAAAATTTTAATTAATATTTATAATAAATAAAATAAAATTAACTTTAAAAATTGGTCATAAATGAATTTATTTATTTTTTTATTGATTTAAATTTAATTATTAAAATTATACTATAAATGAATTTTTTTTTTTATTTATAAATTTAACTAGAACAAAAAGATAAATTTAATATGATATAAAAATTACTAATGATATTATCTCCTACTAAAAAGATAAATATAATATAAAATATAATTTATTTATTCATTAAATTAAAATATAAAAAAAATATGTTATATAATAAAAAATTTAGAAAAAATAATAAATAATAAAATAGATATGATTAAATTAAAAAAATATAAATATAAATATAAATAAACTTCTAAATTATTTTAATTTGACTCAAAATATACAAAAATTTAATTTCATCATCCAAATTGGATTTGATGAATTTATACAATGCAATTGCTGGGTATGGTCTGATTAAATTTCTTTGCTTGAAACTTGAAATGAGGATTATTCTGCCGCATGAAATTGTGTGCATTTTTGCATAGTTCTTAAAATTGAATTGTACCAGCTAATCAAATCGAAAAAATAAAAAATCAAACCATAAATCAACCGATGAGATTTACCAATATTTTAATTAATCCAATTTTAAAAACATTACATTTTAAGATACATTGGTAGATATATAGCACAGTGGGTATTATATGTACAGTATAACCTCTATAAATAGATTCAAATTTTATTAAATAGAAAATATTAATTAATTAATTAATTAATTAATAATTTTATTTATAATTTAATAAATATAAGTTTGATGAGATCAAATTAAAAACTTCTTGTATTTTATTACCCTTGTAATCACAATATGATAGACTCAGCAACCAGTACTAGTCTAAGAGGTTTAAAAGAGTACAAATAACTAATTGCAATTATTAAGTCACACGGGAATTATTAGCATCAAGCAGAAGCACTGGCCAAGTGCTTTGCTATTTTCTGCTGCAGTTCATCTTTATTTGCTCCTACCACCTTGTCCACAATATTCCCCTCTTTCAGGAACATGAAAGTTGGCATTGCCTCCACAGCCCAATCCTGCGCAACTGTCTGCAAGCATACATATTAGAATACAAGGTATTTGATCAAGGTTTTCAGTGCACAACTAGTACATTAGAAGGCAGAGGCTTCACCCCAAAAAAAAAAAAAAATTGTTACATTACCTTCAATTCATCCACATCCACCTTCAGGAAGATAACATTCGGCAGTTTCTTGGCCAGCTCTGCCAGGAAAGGAGCTATGAAACGGCAGGGTCCACACCAGGAAGCAGTAAAATCTATAACCACCTGTCATCAAACCATGAGCTGGATAAATGAAAAAGAAATATAACAAAATATTTGAATTATGATTCTTAAGAATAATATCAAAATTGATAACCTTCCGCAAGCGAGAATTAAGATACTGTAGGAAGATCTTATTTTATTTTATCTTAGATAGGAAAAGATGGGGGGAGCAAGGTACATAAATCGTATCCCTCCCCCCGTTCCTTTTTTTTTTGTGAAGGTTCTAGGGTCCATTAAAACTAACACAAGAAGACATCGTAAATGCATAGAAAGGTTAGAATTCTAAATAGAACATGCACATACATACATACTTTAGTCTTAGAATTCATTGTTTTCATCAATCTTTTTTTATGTAATGCTCTTTTGCAATTATTTGCAGCAGTAGAATTGTTGTTTAACTACCATGAATGTCAAGAGTGAACAATGAAGGCGGGATATATAGTGCAAGCCAAAACCCATGAGTGACATAAAAGATGACAAGATCATACCCATGGCGGGTAGAGAAGCAAACATGAGGAAACTGTTCAATGCATATTGTGCAAAAAGAATACATATACTACCTCATCTGCAGCCAAAGGCATTAATTAATTTGAATTTCTCACTTATGTAGTTATGCCTTACCTAGAAAATGCTAAAACAGTGAGCAGACATTGCTTTACTGAAACAAATGTCGCAAAAACTAATTTAAAAAAAAAAGAATCGTGCTTCTCTAGTTCTCCTTGTTGAAAAGAATGTTAAAAAAAAAAAAAAAAAAGGAACTACGATTTTATAAAAAGAAAATAAATGTTGGATAACACTTCAGATTGTCCTGTTGCATTTAGCAACGGGATAAATTAATAAATTACTAAATCCAAAAACATTAGGCTTATAATACTTAAATTACCATTTAAGTAAGTATAACAATTGGATAATATAATAATCCACTAATTACATTGCAATTAAAACTTAAAACTTCAACGATTAAAGTATGGTCAAAATGTCATCATCAAATATAAGGAGTAAAGTAATTAATTTTCAGACAAAAGGAATAAAATTATATATATTAGTCCACATATAAAGATATTTTTAGCAATTTACACCATAAAACATTAGCGTAACTCAAAAACAAAACTAAACCAAATAACAAAAATCCACCAATCATCAATCACCATTGAATAAATCCACACAGCCCATAAATATACTTATCCCTAAACGCAGACAAACATTTTAAATATAGTAATAGTCAGAAAGCAGCCAATCAACATGGCCCAACAGACGCAAAATTCATTAATTTCAAAATTTATCAAGGCCTAATACCAGATCCCGTCACATAAAGCCCAAACGCCCAGTAACTAACAAACATAATAAAAAATCGAACCTTTTTAAGTCATTTTCATACAGCGAGAAACACAAAAGCATGAAGCTAAATGGATATAGATGTTTAAAAGAAAAAGTATCAATCAGAAATCATATTTTAACACACAACCAATTATCAAGAATAAACACAGAGTATCTTGATTAAAGCAAAATCCAAACAAATAAGCTAAAGAAAAGGAAACCCATCACCCAAATAATCATTAATCAACCAAACAATCAAAAAGTCAAATAATAAATCAAATTGAATAGAACAAAAAAGAAAGCATAAGTAAAAGATGAACGATATAAACAATACCAGCTTCTTGGATTCATTTCCCTTCTGGATCTGGTCGTTCCATGCCTCAACAGTGTGGCATCCAATCACTTGTCCCTCTTCTGCTGCCATCTCTCACCCTCTCTCTCTCAAAAAATTTCAAAATGCCCTCTCTGCCTTTTCATTGTTTTAAATAGGAACAATGGTTATAAATGGGCACATTTTTGGGATATATTACAGGTTTGCCACGAAGATAAGGACTACTACTGCCGCCTGCTGCCGTACATAGATTCGCGTGCAAAAGAATGACGCAGAACGTCACAGAAGACAAAGTAACGTGTGTACACGGAGGATCACACCAGCATTTTTCTATTACTTTCTAGCCGTCCGATTCATTCAAGTGAGTTGACGTAATTCATGTCAACGGCAGATACATGATTATTTATTCATTTAGTTTCAGTTTATAGTTGTGATTATCTTGTAACATGCTGCTGTTGACATCACAAAATTAATTTTTTATTGCCATGTTTTCTAAGGAAAGTAACGAAAAAATGCACAATTGTTTTCTTTCAAATATTATTCATGTGATTTGGTGCATTTAATTATAAAATTTTAACAGGCAATAGGCATTTTTTATTCACTCAGCTTGACACGATTTGATACGATTAACCATTTTACTCCTAAATTTCAAAAAAAAATCAACTTAACATATAAAATTGGCAAGTTTAATACTCATTTTTTTAATTCAAAGGACTTATGCATTTTATACGTACTTATGTGGAGAATAACAAATAAATGATTAACTCTTTTGTTGATACATAAAAAACCTTTTGACCATCAAACATTTTTATTTTTTAAAAGGAAATTATATTATTACCCCTTACTAAATTAATTAAGAAAGCAAGGAACGTTTATTGAATCCATCAAACATTTTTCTTCTCTCTCATCTTCATTTTCAAGAACATGTTTTGTTTTTTCTTTCCATGTCAAGCACATTCTCAAGCTTTGTTTTTTCTTAAAAAAAAATTATTTTTCAGGAATCGAATAAATAAACACAAATAAATAAGAGACCAAGAGCTTAACCCAAACTCTCCCTCTCTTTTTCTCTCTATCCAAAAGCTTTAACTATAGTTACAGATCTCTCTGCAATGACCTGAGAGCTTAAAACTCAATCCCTACTTAACATCGACATGGATACCATATCTCAACATAATATGTTGCAGTTTCAAATCCACACTTGGATCAGAATTCTTAACCCACTTCTTCTCAAACCTAATAACAAGTGCCCGATGAGTAATATAATTTTGAAATATACCATAATTAATCATCATAGACACCATGTTACATGCAACATCCATATTTCCAACACTGCGAAATCCATGTATAAGAGTGTTGTACAATATAAGGTATGGCTTAAGACCAACATCAAGCATCTTAAGAAGAGTAACTTATCATTTTAAAATAATATTTAAATAAAAATATTAATATTAATATTTATTTTTAATGATAATTAAATATATTAATAATTAACAGTTAATAATAATTTTATCAAATACTTACCACAATCAGTCACCAGTTAGCAAATATCAGCTATCAACTAATAACTATAATCAATCACAAGTTAGCAACTATCAACCATAAGCTAATAGCTATCAGCGCTAACAATTGACAATTGCTATCAATAATTAAATCAAACGAAACCTTAAAAATATTCCCTAGCTTTCTATATTCATATGATTTTCTTAATTTAAATCATTAACTGTAAATATTTGATATTTTGAGTTTTGACTCCATTTATTTTGCAATTTTTATATTTTTCTAAAGTTTGGAATGTTCTAAAAAATTAGCCAATATAAAATATTTTTTAATAAAAATTAAGTTATTTTCAAGAAAAATAACTTTCACCTTTTAAAAGAAAATAGTCATTTTCTAAATTTTGACGAATTTATTATTATTTTTTTTTCAAAGTATTAAAAATTTTATATTAACATTTTATTTTTTTTACATGGATAAGGGATAATTTTATATTAATAATATTCAAACTCTAATATTTATTTTTAAAATAATATCATTTTACCATCATATTAAAATACGCATTAGCCCCGCCTTTTTTTATTTGATCCTTATGCTTAAAAAAAAATTGTTAACATATTAAAATCCCAGCAAACTAAATTGGAACCTATTTTTTTTTTTTTATAATTGACTTAATAATTTAATAAATGGTTATTTATTATTTTTTCCCTATAAAATGATTCAATACACTAAATCCTCTATAACCTTTTAAAATATACTAACTCTTTCCTGATAAATGTTATAATATATTACTCTGCCCTTCTGTCTATTTTGTCGTTAGTCAATCCTATAAAAAAAAAGAGTAAAAAATAAAAATATCCTTATTTTTTAATTTTAATTAATTATATTCTATTTTTACTTTAAAAAAATATTTTTTAGTATTAAAAAATATATTTTTATATTTTTGACAAATTTGAAAATAAAAATATTTTTATTTTATTTTAAAAAAATAAAAAAATTGAAAATAAAAAATTAACAAATAAAAAATATATTTTTAAAAAATTTTTTTTACTTTTTTTTTAATTTGTCAAAAATATGAAAATAAATTTTTTATTTGTATTAAAAAAATTTAAGAAGAAATAATTTATTTTGTTCTTAAATTATTTTTTAAAATAAAAAATAACAAATAAAAAATATTTTTGTTTATTTTTATTTAGAATTTTTCAAAAAATATGAAAATAAATTTACTCTAAAAAATATTTTTTAAAACAAAAATAGAATGTAATTAATGAAAAATAAAAGATAAGAATATTTTTATCTTTTTACTACTTTTATAAGGTTGACTAACGATAAAATTAAATGGAATGATCTAATAATATATTATAATATTTATCTAGAATGAGTTAATGTATTTTTAAAAAATAAGAAAGAACTTAGTGTATTATATTGTATTATTATATAAGAGAAATAGCAATTAACTCTTTAACAAAATCACGACAAAAAGAATATTCGTCCCTCATTTTTCACAGTTCCAGTGAAAATTTATGATTAATTACTAATTTTTGTTTAGTTATATCAAATTCAGTTATGAATTTTTTTTATATGTATATTTCTTAGAAAATTTTTCACATATGTTAAACTGGTATTAATTTCCCTTAGTTTCTCTTAAGCCAAAGGAAATTATTCAACTCTTGGATTATAATATATAATAATGTGATTATATTTTTATTATTTTAATAAAAGACTTTTATTTAATATCTTCGTGATAATTGAATGAAACTAAAAAATTAATATGAATAAGTAATGTAGAAATCATTTGCAAATATATATATATATATATATATATATATATATATATATATATATATATATTTTGCGTAATTAAAAAAATTTAACCTATTAAAATTTAAAATTAAAAAAATGTAATATAATATTTTATTTCTCAAAAAGATAAATATTACTTATTTCATTCCATAATAAACGTCGTAATTGCAAAATAAACAATTTTTTTATCTATTTTAATTTTTCTAATTTATTTATTATTTTAATCTCCCTCGCATTTCTTATTATCTCACATTTTATATCTCTTAATTAATTTTAACATTTTTCAATATATTTTTAATAAGGATATTATTGTAAGTTGAAATAAAATGTAATTTAAAATAGAAAATGAGACATATTAAAACAAAAATTAAGACGTTTATTGTAAAACAGAGAGAATAATATTTATCTTGAATAATAATTAAAATATATTAACAACACTACAATAATTAATGATAATTTTACTAAATACTTAAGTAAACACTAAATAATTTTTTTTTTAAATTCCTATAACTTAATTTTGGCACATACTATCAATGAGGAGTAAATGGCAACTAAAGTCACTAAATTTTAGTATTTTTTCATTTTGATCATTAATTTTTTTTTTTTCAGATTAATTACTAAAGTATGAAATACCTTCTAACAGGAGGTCATCAACCAAAATTTAGATAAAAAAAATGGCGTATCATGCTACATAATCAAAGAATGTTGATTAAGGAAGCTATGTCATTGCCTACCTCCCAATCAGCTTGCCACGTACATCTATTTACTTTTCCTGAGTAGTGGATCACACAATCCTCTATCTTTTGATCATAACGGTCCATCATCATCATTTTTATCCCTACCTCTTTTCTCCACTTTCCATCTCTAAGCTTCCAAAGCTCGAAACATAAAACCACAATCATCAACACATAAAACACCACCATTATTAAGAATATCCTAGCAAAATAAAAAAAAATAAAATGAAATATTATAACGACTTGGACCCTTGTAGATTACTAGCCTAACAACTGGAGTGACTCTAATCATATTGTCACGATCCGGTTTCCCGGATCGCAACGCTCCTAGGGTACGGGAGATGCCAATAGCGACCGACACTCGTAGAACCCAGTATCACATGCACAATTTATAAACCACAATATATTATCCATTTTAGTTAATTACCATCTATTCTATTATTCTATAATTCATTCTGTAAATTTCTGTAATTGGCTGTCACCGTCAAAATATCATATCATATATCATCATATAACTCAAAATATCATCATCAATATATACATATGTTCATTTCCTAGCTAACCCATACATACCCCATGTAGCAGCTAGATAATGAACACCAAAAGTAATAATACAAAAATATCAGAAAATATATATCTGATGACTGTAGCAGAAATTCACTGGATGATAGATGTCGGGATTCTGCAGCTTACTCCGTTCCTGAAATGGTTAAACAATGAAAAGATGAGTATAAATGATACTCAGTGAATCTACATGCATCCACAATAAATAGTAGGCAATAATGGCATAAAGGTATCAATAATACAAATATAATGTACATAATCGATATCGGTTACAAAATAGCCAAGAAATACAATGTAGGCTCAGTATCATATGGAAAGACAAATAAAGGGATGGATTGTATGAAAAGAAATCATACAATCTCCAATAATCTGTATGGACCATATAGGTCTCCAGTAATATATCAGTATTAATAAGCATAAGAATGATCAAACCCTATGGCTATGACCATAACCACTCCTAGCTAGGGCATCAGTGATACCATGTGCACATCACCGACAGTATTTTCCTACTATTCTGTCGGATCGGTAACTCTGTCAAGCCACATGAGGGTCAATATAACAAAGGATACCATTATGCAACAATGACATCCATCAATCAATCAATCCAATTATCAATAATAACAATGGCAATGCTATAGAGAACATACAATCAATGATAAATAGTTTGGCAACTAAGGAAGACATGGAATAAAAGTTGGTTTGGTGGAGGAAAATGATAGGTCAATTGGCATGCCAACGTTGCTGGCGACAATAACATTCAAATGGTAGGCCTATGGAATACAAACCAATAGGCCAAAGGCAAATGAACTAAGCATTTCATCAAACACATGGTAGGCAAACAATGGCAAGCCAATAGGTTAGGTTTAGGTGCAAACTTGACTTGCCTAATTCAATCAACACAAAGCCACATTGTCAACAAAGGTATAGGCATCAAAGAAACACAATTAAATAACATCAAAATGGGATCAAATGGCTATGGAAAATCAACAAAACCAAGCAAATTTCAAAGTAGTTAATAGTAACAAGTGGTTCGGCCAACAAGGTGTTTTTGCCATAGGTTTTCAATCATCAATTCAAGCAATTAGGCATGTTATAGGATGCAATATAGACTCACCTAATATTTCAAATAGCCTTTGAAAACTCACTTCCACTGAAATTTCCCAAATGCACCAAATAGTGCACTTTGATCCAAACTTCAATTCTACATCAAACAATCCATCAATTAGTTATCTATTCACATCCAATTGACTAATTCTAACATCAATTTACAATTTCAAACACTAAATCCTCAACTCATTTCTTACAACTTCAATTTAAGCTAACCAAATTAGGCATTCCTATCAATTAGCATCAATTGATGCAATATAACACTAAACACATCTAATTCAACCTAAATAACATCTAAATAAACCATAAAACTAAACTAAACAATCTCTTACCTCAAGTTGGATGATGGGCCGAAACCTTTGCCTATCTCTTTCCTTAAATTCCTTTGCTCCTTTCTACAAATTGATGATAGAAATAGATTAAGTTAGATGAATACTCAACTTTTCCGCCAATTAATCTTAAGAAATTTAGTGGAAATTTGAAGTAGAAATGGAGAAGAAGAAGAAGAAGTGGTTCGGCCACTCTAATGGAAGAAGAAGAAGATGGCATTTTGTTCTAAGTGATAGAATAAATAGAAAAATCCAAATGGCAAATTACAACTAACTCCTCTACATCCATCACACTTTAGTCCAAAATCTTGTGTAATTTATACTGTCAATTATGTCTGGAATTAGATTTCAAAGTGGTGAATTAATAGGCTTATTTATAAAAATGATTCCGAAGTCATTCTGTAACCCCGATCGACCAATTTTCACTATTCATCTTTAACTTCCATTTATTTACGATTATGTCATTAGTTATTTTTTCAGTGTTCCTAAATGATTTTCATTTCTTTCTTTTTACCAAAATTACACATAAATTATGGTGATTTTTTACCCCTAAGTCAATTTCAAAAATTCTTCTGTTGATCGAACAACTCATTTCTCGGCAGTGTTCCCGAAACTGCCGCTTTCCAGAAAAATAACAAGTTCGTTTTCTAACTGTGTCTCTAAAATTATTTCCCACAATTTCAAAACTAATGAACCACATACTGAAAATTAAAACATGCACGGAAGTTAGGAATTTATAGGGTATTACACATATAATCAAAAAATAAACCCTAAAATGTTAGTAGTAGTTTACTAACGTCTCTTATATACTATTCATATAAGAAGTCTCTTTTTGATATAGAAAAGAAACATTACATATAAGGGATATCACATTTTTCTACACTTAAATTCCTGACATTTTTGTTAAGTCTATACATATAACTCAAAACTGGCCTATCAGGCGATGCTTTCGAATTTCCGGCTGATGATTAGACTCTGATACCATTTGTAACAATCCGAGCCCTGTGAATTACTGGCCTAACCACCACCCTAGTTATTACCTCAATAGTCCATATAGGCCCGGATTGTTACAAATACCCATATAACAAGTCCACACAAAAAAAAAAACCCGAAAAAAAAATTTACACAGTAACTAAGGAATAAGTCCACACATCTCTTGGTCTCCAGTTCTCATTTCTTGTTCATTTTCTATTTTCTCTTTCTTTCTCTAAGCATGCGGCCATTCTCAGGAGGAAACAAATGTAATAGCAATGATAAAACATCATCAACATCAAAGAGTGCACAAATCACTTACCCATCACCAAGGCCAAGCTCCTGTCGCTACTCAAAGAGTGCACAAATCGCCAACCCATCCATGAGCTGGGTTCAAGAGTAGAGAAAGGAGCAGTCATCGCCTTTGGCCAATCTCCTATTCTGTTGTTGCAAAAATGGCCGACCCATCACCAAGGCCGATCTCGGCCTGAATAGCAACAAAGCTTCACCTTTGATAGCGATTTTGAGAATTTTCACGAATTTAAATCTGAGATAGAGAAAAATCCAAGTGTTGGGGATTTAGAGAGTGAGCGGGTGAGATAAAGGAAGAAGACGAAAGAGCTTATAATACTGTTTAAGTAAGCTTTCGATCTTGCGAAATTTGTGTTTGATTATTGTGATCATGACCTCTGCATTGTCTGCTCTATGAGTTCCTCCATTCCTGCCATTCTTTGCTACTGCTACACTACTACTACTACTACTCTCTCTCTCTCTCTCTCTCTCTCTCTCTTTGAGCAGAGAGTCTTGAAAATCAAATAGGTAATCAGACACCGAAATCCAAAAACCATTTCTTAGTGCGAAAATTCGCACAAGAAAAAGTGGAACCAGTGATTGTTAGATGGTGAGAAACGGTAACTCTCATTGGGGTTGTGGTTGTGGTGGTGGTGGTGGGAATTGAAAGGGGTAGAGACCTTGAAGATTTGAGAGATTTGGGTAGGGATGGCAATGGGGTAGGGGCGGGGGCGGGGGAACCATCCCCATCCCCACCCCCGTCTTAGTGGGGAATCCCCATCCCCGTATCCGTTTCACATACGGGGATAATTTAGTTCCCACCCCTATCCCTGTAGGGATCCCCGTTTCCCACTTAAATTTTGTATTACTAAATTTGTTTATATTTATAAAATTCATAAATAATAACTAAAAATATGAAAAAATTTATTTAGAAAATATTAATAAATTCAAACACACAAAACATCTACCAAACATAATTAAAATATAAATATTTTAATACATCAAAAATATTCAGTAATATTTTTTAATAAAATATTAAAAATTTAGCATATATTAAAGTATGAGTACTTAAACAAATTTAATTTAATAAGTGCTTTTAATAAACTCCAACAATCTTATAAGAATTATTTCTTGAACAAATTATTCCTTATATATATATATATATATATGTTATTAATTAATATAATTTTATATAAGGAATAATTAAATAAATATAATAATTAACTAAGTATAATAACAGATCCCCACGGGGACGGGGATGGGGATCCCCACAAGGTGGGGAATACACTCCCCGTCCCCGCTAATGGAGAAAAAATATTTCTCATCTCCGCCCCCCATGGGGAGACAAATCGGAGAATCTCCACCCCGTTCGGGGCAAATCCCCGCGGGGAACTGGGATTCCCGATCCCATTGCCATCCCTAGATTTGGGTGCTGCTGTACGATCTTGGACCAACCCTCTCCAGAGCACTTACAAAAAGATTATGGACGGCTGTGATTAAAAGGTAGATGATGGACGACTTCTATCACTCAAACGAGTCAAATTGTTTTTTAGACGTGATGATATGCATAGTACCTGTTTGACACAGCTTATGGAAAGAAAAAAGTAGTTTTTTTGTGTGAGAAGTTAATTTTGACTCAATTTATAGTATTTGGTAAATATCAAAATTAATAAAAGCAATTATCTATATAGCTAAAATTCAACTATTTGGATAAGTTAGAAATTGGAGCTTTTCAAAAAATCTGAATTTTAAATTAAACGCGTAGCTAATTTTAAAAAATTAATAGATAAAAATACCCTTATAAGTTTATATGCAGTTTTTAAATTGTATTTTACCAAACACAGTTAATTACTTTTAAAAATATCACTTTTAAAAAAATAAATTTTTTTCATATGAAAAATTATTTTCATATATTGTGTCAAACTAGGCCATACATTATCAATAAATCTTTAATTTAGTAGTGCTAAAGATATCACCAGAACAAATTTATCAAAAAGTACAAATTATTTTAACATCTTATAAACCCAATGGAATTTACAAATATTACATAAATCTTTAATTTAATGGTCTAAAGGCGCTTCTCGAATAGTCCTTTAGCTACTCAAAAGTCTAAAACAAATCGACTGCCATGCGGAAAAATCCAACAATAAAGGATTCACTAATGCATCATGGCAAAATTCTTGCCCACATATATTATGAAAAGGTATTCAACTAAAATGACTGTATGTCTATTTTTCTCTAATCAAAAGATACTGAAACTTTATTTATTTTTTTTATCTATATTACTATCATTGCACTAGAAGAATATATGAACTCACCATAGACAAGACTTACAATGCACCATGTATTTATAAATAAGCCATCTACCATAATCTCCCTGATTCTAATGGATAGCAACCGTCAAAATACAAGTAGTTGAGCACAGTTACTGCCATGAGTAAGAGTATTTTCATAGTTTCAATTGGGTGTATACGTGAACTAACTTTAAGTTTCTTGAACTACAATCTTATACAGGAAGAAGATAAACTGAAAGACTATAACTGGATCAAATTCTTGAAACAATAGGTACCAAGAAGAAACCAACCAACAAGAAGGAAGGTGAAGAACACAAAAAAAGTTAGAAAGGTCATGCCACCAAACAGTAGTCCAGCACCACAAACCATGAAAAATGGCAAGTATGATCGGACTAAGGATCCTGTACTGACCCAACGACCCTTCAGGAACATCAAAGCAGCAAGGTTCACGACATTCCACTCACCGGAATGAAAACCCAATCGGTTTAGATTGTTGGCTACAAAGGAATGGCAATTGCAAGTGAAAAGGCTGTACGTGTGATGTTGAAATTCCTGCGTGCCCTTCCGTAATGCATCATCCCAAGTCAACGTCTCTCTTCCAGTCACATCCAGGTTGTATTCATCCTCACTTTTGAATGCAGATGAATGGAGATAAATGGAACACTCCTGGCCCACATTTCAAGGAGTATGATTATACGAAGAAGTTGAAATAAACCAATACAAGGCAGCTTCTACATTATACATTTTCTACAATATAAGCTGCAAGTTTGTAATTCAACAGTCTCAACACCAGAGATAAAGTTCAGAGGGACTCTGATCAATTTTACTGTAAAACCATAATATCATAAAATCCAAGCCCCTCATTTAAAATGAACTATAGGTCCCCATGATAATGCATGCTATTAAGATTGTCGATATTTCATTCTAATTGCAGCAGAAGTGCAAACCTATAATTCAGAATTCAGATATAAGAATCTAGATATACCTTGTCTTTGTTTATCTGAATATATCGAGCCACAGCACCAAATGCAAAATTGTCAACACAGACAAAATTAGGCCCTGCAAAGTCCAGGATTGCTCCATCCTCTCTGCATATGCCAATATGTCCGATGAAAGGAATCAGCCATGATATCACGGGAAGGGGTGTCCATACGATGCAGAAGGGGAAACGAGCTCTTTTAGGATCAATCTGCATGCTTTGAGGTTCTTCAAACATCATCTGGTGTTCAGGGTCCACATTTTCTTCCATCACCAAAGTTGTGGAGCACTAGATTTTTCTCAACGAATTAGACTCATGAAAACAAACATACTTCATGAGATATATGAATGCATGTATTGAAGAAGCAAGGAATAAGCTTTATAAAGACTAAATTTTGCCACACTAAAATATTGCAAAGTTATGTCATACCAATATATTAAAGTGCAAGCGAAATCCAATAATCCACAGAAATGTTCACAAACTCATATTCAATGCATTTTTATATACACTGAAAAAGAGAAGGAAATAAAAAAATTATTATTCTGTAAGTTCAACATTTCTGATACACACAAAAGTGAAGTAGCTTAAAGATTAAGTGCTTGAGAATATACAGATGCACCAATATAGATTAGTAGAGTCTAGAGGACTCGGAGAAAGAACACCCTACATTAACACTCGTATTATCTCATCTTTAAATCCTGGAAAAAGCTGTTCACTTGAATAATAAAACATGAAAAGCCTGCATGAGGTTACTGCTTATTTGGACCCTTCACAAGCATATGACATTTATCTCTCGCACTCGAGCAAGTGCTCATTCTGAATAAAAATATTCCTGATTTGGTCCTTTCCATCTAAAACTCATTATATGAGAGAATTTTCCCAGTAAATTTGTTAAGCAGCACACAGCCATTACGAACCTAATCTTAGATCCAAAAGAATCCTCCACTGCACCTAAACCTCCCTATGCATGTATCCACTTCCTTTAGCTAGCTCACCAAGAAACCCTAAAGTAAACTAGAAATTCTAACATTGCATTAAAAATTGAGCACTACCCACTTACCAAAATAACCCGTTGTCCTAAATTCTAAACCTAATGATTGTAAATACACCCAATCTTTAGACTAACCAAATGGGAAAAAATCAGGCACTTACTAAACAATCTTTAAGCTTATTTTTTTATAAAAATGATCAAATGGTATGAAATGACAAATGTAATTAAGGAAATCAATATCCAAAAAAAATTGTAAAAAAAAAACAGAGCATAGGAATGACTCAGTATGCAATCGATTTATATAATTTAATCATTGAAACTGAGAGATCTTTAAGGGAAAAAAAAAAAAAAAAAAAGAACAAAAATCAATAAAAAAGAAAAACGCATTTGAGAGAGGAAATTTATAGATACAGTGAAAGGGAAAGCAGGAATTACCTTTGAGAAGAAGAGAGGAGCGATCAATTCTGGTTCTGGGCAGGGTAGTGGGTAACGAGATTCGGTCTGGTTAACAAGAGAGTTTCTTTTTGTGGTTAATGGGCTTTTGGTCTGGACATTTAGACCAACCATTTCTTTTCCTTAAATAAAATTCAAGAACATACAAAATAAAATTGATTTCCAAACTTAGTTAAAAAATTATATAAAATTAGCTCAATCACATGGAACTGAAATAAATAGATTTTTTTTTTCTTTTACAATTTTTTAGCTTTAATTAAAAAGATTATAATCTTTAATCCTCCTAAGTGTTACTGTAAATCCATTTTGATATTATAAGATTGTATTTCTAGTTAATTTTGTTGTATTGTAATTATTATTTTTACTAACATAGCACTTTTATTTTGTAATTTAAATTATTCTCTCTTCCAATTAATTCCTAAAAAAAAAAGTAAATTATAAATTTGAAAAAAAAAAATAAAAATACAGTGACAATATGACTTGATTAACAACTAACAATTGTTTTTAATTAAGAATATATATATGGACTAAATAAAAAGATAAAAGAAAATTAATCTAAAAAAAGAAAAGAAAAGATAGTTTCCAAAAGCATAATAAGAATATTCCTAATTTTTCCAAAATTTCATCTTCTCAAACTGAAACTTGATCCCACTACCATGTTATAAATAGGACTCAAAATCTTTTAACCTTATTCAACATTATTAGGTCACTCAATAATTAAGCTTCTTTTGCAAGGAGTACACTAGTTCTATTTCTGTTTTTACTGCTAAATATTGTTGTAGTTTGCCAGAGAGGTATCACTAGTCACTTTATTAGGAAACTCAAGCTTCCATTGACATGCCACTGAAGCTTTTCCTCAGCCTTCAGGCAATAATACCTCCGAACATGTATAAATATTTGATTATTAAATTATTAATTTGGTAGAAACTTACAATCTGGTTATATTTAAAAAATTTTGTTATATGAAATGTGATTAAAATTTTTAACACAAATATACACTTTGATATGTGAAGGTTCATATTACCCAAGGAGATCATGAAGGAAGAAGTGTGATCATTTCATGGGTGACACCAAAGGATAATTACCCAAATACGGTGAAGTATTGGCGAAACAAAGGCAAAGTACAAGCACGCGCATGAGGCCCATACAGTTACTACATATTATAGATATTATAATTACTCCTCTGGCTTAATTCACCAAACCACCATTAAGAAATTACAGGTTAATTAATTAATTTTTTTCTTTATGTAGATGTATAATATCTCATGTTATTCTTCATTATTACATTAATGACTAACATGAAAGTAATTTATTTTTTTAGTACAACACACTCGACACTTCTATGAACTTGGAAGTTACAAATCATCAACTTGTAAATTTTCTTTCATGACCCCTCTAAAGTATGACCTGATGTCTCACACACATTTGGTGTTATGGGGTAAGTACATAAGTAATGCTCTGATTATTCAAATTATATGGAGGATTTGATGTACTTATTTCTCTCACTTTTGTGATTTAAAGGAGATTTGGGACAAACATATGATTCTAATATCTCATTAGAACATTATGTATCCAATAAAAAAGCACAAGCTATGTTGTTTGTTGGTGATCTTTCTTATGCATATAATTTTCCATTCCATGATGACATGAAGTGGGATACTGTTGAATGTATCAAAGTTTAAATTTGTCAATTCCACTTGGTCAGTAAGCAGGAGAATGCATATGCACCTGTTGCTATTTTTTAGGAGTTTAGTTGTTGCACATCACTGTATATTTAGTTCTTTTTGTTGCGATTTTCTAGCTAAGTTGTAGTTGTGTTTTAGCCATTTTTTGTTGTTGCTCTGTTTATATAAATATCAAGTGTCAGCTGTAGAAAACAATCAAGGAAACAAAGTATTCTTTCCTCCTCTGTTTTGCCTCTTTTATGACTTTTAGTTTATAACAGTGGTATCAGAGCCTGCAAAAGAAAGGGAGGAACAGTGAGTATGATGAGTGTTCAAAAAGGTGAGCCTTGAGTGTTCAAACACTAGTGCAACAGTGAGGAAAGCAAAGAGAGTTGAGAGACATTAAAAAAAAAAAAAACGAGTGTTGAGAGTTCAAACATGTGAGGAAAAGAGAGTCCTAAACCTGGATAGTAGCTTCAATTGCAGCAGCAACCCATGAAAGAGCAGTTCATTTTTTTTACAGCAGTAGTAGCAGTGGTTCTTTCTTTTTGTAGCATCTGTCCGATCATTGAAACAGCAGTGATGGCCTCAAAAACCTTTGATCATTGGAGCATGCTGATGGAGAATTTTCTCAAGTCCAAGGAGTATTGGGATGTTGTTACCTCTGGAGTCGCTAAACCAAAGGAGCGAGCTATATTGACAGTAGCACAAAGACAACTTTAGATGCATTAAAATTAAAGGATCTCAAGGCCAAAACTTATCTTTTCCAAGCTATTGATAGGAAAACCTTGGAGACAATTTTTTTGCAACAACATCTCTAAGCAAATATGGGATTCCATGAAGAATAAATATAAAGGATCAGCAAGAGCAAAGAGGCTGCAGCTTCAAATACTTCATTCGGAGTTTGAAATGCTACTTATAAAATCGGGAGAGTCAATCACATATTTCTTTTCCCGGACAATTGCAATTGTCAATAAATTGCGGATTTACAAAGACAAGACAGATGATGTTACCATTGTTGAGAAGATTCTTCGATCCTTGACACAAAAGTTTAACTTTATTGTTTGTTCCATACAAGAAGCCAAAGATATTGAAGAACTTTCAATTGGTGAATTGCAAGGATCCTTGTTGGTTCATGAATAAAAATTCCTATAGTAAGAGACGAAAGAGCAAGCATTAACTGAAAACCATTCCTCATTTGTGTCAAGAACGAATAGAGGTAGAGGCAAAGGCAGAGGAAACATCGATTGTAGCAACAATCAGTATAATGATCATAATGGGAAAGGAAAAGGTTGTGCAGAGATTGACATTCAACCAGTAACAGACAAAAGTCAACAGACAAATCCAGTATATAGTGTTTCAAATGTCATAGGTGCGGCCATTATAAATCAGTATGTCGAACTAATTTGCCAAGACAAAGTGGGGAAAGAGCTAATTTTGCAGAAAAAGAAGAAGAAGAAGAAGAAATGTCTCTCTTGATGGTATGTCATATGAAGGAAGAAAATCAACCGAACATGTGGTATTTAGATACTGGTTGTAGCAATCATATGAGTGGAGATAAAATGTGTTCTTCGATTTAGATGAATTTTTTTGTAACACTGTGAAGTATGGAGATAATTCTACTATCTATGTTATGGAAAAAGGGAATATAGCAATTCATACAAAAGAAAATTATATGCATACCATCTCAAATGTTCTTCCTCAAATTACAACTCCTCAAATTTGTGAAGAATATGTTGTTAGTAAATAACATCGTAGTCAATTTCCACAAGGAAAATCAAGGAGAGAGAAAATATTGGAGCTGGTTCATTTGGACATTTGCTGGCCAAAAATTCATCTTCCAATGGAGTTAAAAGATACATAATTACCTTCATTGATGATTATAGCCGAAAAATCTAAGTCTATTTTTTGCAAGAAAAGTCTAAAACTTTCACAGCCTTTCAAAATTTTAAAGCACTTGTTGAAAAAGAAGTTGGCAACCCAATAAAGGCCCTTTGCACTGAGTATGGTGGAGAATACAACTCACAAGAATTTGCAAATATTTGTGAGATGCATGGGATCAAGAGGCAACTTGTACTAGCATATACATCACAACAAAATGATGTTTATGAAAGCAAGAATCACACTATTTTGAATATGGTGCGAAGTCTTTTGATAACAAGTGGAAATCCTAAAAAGTTTTTGATCCGAAATAGTCAATTAGAGCATTTATATTTTGAATAGAACTCTCACTTTTGCTGTTCAAAATATGACACCAGAGGAGGCATAGAGCGGCCAAAGACCAATAATAATCCATTTCAGAATTTTTGGATATATTGCTTATGCCCATGTTCTAGACTAAAAGAGGAAAAAACTTGATGAGAAGGGTGAAAAATGCATTTTTCTTGGCATTAGTAGTCAATCAAAGGCTTAAAAAATTTATGATCCTATCACCAAGAAAATCATTATCAGTCATAATGTAGTTTTTGATGAAAATCAAACTTGGCCATGGAGCAAAAATAGTTTTAGAGATCATATTCTAGTAGACTTCGATAATGGTAAAGAAAGACAACATTTTATTGAGCATGATCAGTAGCCAATAATCACTCAAACTTCCTTAGAAGATATTCAAAGTCCACTTGCAGCTGAAGAAAATGAACGGCCACAACGTGTTAGAAGAAGGCCAACATGGATGATTGATTATGAGTTTATTGGAATTGATCAATATGAAGATCCACTTACCCATTTTGCTTTGTTTTCAGATTGTGATCCAGTAACCTTTGATGATGCTGTAAAAAATTCAAAGTGGAGGATTGCAATGGATGAAGAAATTGCAGCCATTGAAAGAAACAATACTTGGAAGTTGATAGATCTTCCAAGAGGGCACAAAACAATCGGGGTCAAGTGGGTGTACAAGACAAAGTTGAATAAGAATGGAAAGATTGACAAGTACAAGGCTCACTTGGTAGCTAAAGGCTACAAACAAGAGTTTGGTTTGGATTATAAAGAAGTGTTCGCACCTGTTGTAAGGCTTGATACAATCATATTGGTAATTGCTTTAGCAACTCAAAATTCATGGCTTATCTTCCAATTGGATGTAAAGTCATCATTTTTGCATAGTGATTTACAAGAACAGGAAAATTTGGACAAATTTCAGTTGAAGCATCAATTCAGTAGCCACACCAACAAAAGTTGGATTGAAGTTGTCAAAAGATTATGATGGAAGAAAAGTAAATAGTACTTTGTACAAGCAAATTGTAGGGAATCTAATGTATTTAACAACAATAAGACCAGATATCATGTATATTGTTAGTCTTATTAGCAAATACATGGAAGGTCCTATAGAAAAAATCTTGCAATCTGTTAAGCAAGTTCTTCGCTATTTGAAAGGAACTGCAACTCTTGGGTTGTTCTATAAGAGGGAAGAAAAATCAGAATTATTTGGTTTCACTAACAACAATTATGTAGGATATATAGATGATCAAAAAGCACTTATGGCTATATGTTTTTGCTTGGTTTAGGGGCTATCTCATGGTCTTTAAATAAGCAGTCAATAGTTACTCTTTCAACAACTGAAGTTGAGTTTGTAGTTGTCACTCAAGTGCTTGTCAAGCAATTTAGTTGAGAAAGATTCTTGGAGAACTTCATTTTAAACAACATGGAGATACAATAATCTATTGTGATAACAACACAGCCATCAAACTTTTAAAGAATCTGGTTCTACATGGGAGGAGCAAACATATCGATATGAAATATCATTTTTTGAGAGATCTCACAAAAGATAAGGTGATAGATCGTGTTTTCCACAATAGTGAAGATTAACTTACTGACTTATTCACCAAGCCTCTCAAATTGGATACATTTCAGAAGTTGAGAAAGCTTCTTGGTGTTTATTCAATGGTTGCCCCAAAGCTTATGCATTTAAACTAATTGTCTGCAATATTAGTTTAGAGAGGGTGTTGAATATATCAAAGTTTGAATTTGACAATTCCACGTGGTCAATAAGCAGGAGAATGCTTCTGCACCTGTTGTTATTCTTTAGGAGTTTAGTTGTTGTACGTCACTATATATTTGGTCTTTTTTGTTGTGATTTTCTAGCTAAGTTGTAGCTGTATTTTAGCTATTTCTTGTTGTTGCTTTGTTTATATAAAGAGCATGTGTCAGCTACAGAAAACTATCAAGGCTATAAAGTATTCTTTCCTCCTATGGTTTGCCTCTTTTATGACTTTTAGTTCATAACAGATATATGGGGTCATTTCGTCTAAAAGAGCACAACTCATCAGCCATGGATTTGGACTGCTGGCAATCATGAACTTGATTTTCCCCCTGAAATTGTTAGGCCCTGTTTAAATTATAGTATAATGAGTTGAAGCCAAATCGATTAAACCGATCTAATCAAATCAAAATTAATGATTTCATCGCTGTTTAGTTTGATTTTAATTTGAAAATAAAACAAACTAAAGGTTCAATTTGATTTGCAGTTTGAGTTTTTTTTCTCTATTCCAAACCAAACTGAACAAAGGCTATATATATTATTTTTTACTATTATTACAATTAAATATTTTTGTTTTTATTTTATATACACCCACATATTTTTTTAACCTAATGTTAATTTAAAATTTTAAAAAAATTATTTATGAAAATTAACTAAAAAAAAATATAATTCTTGAAAAAAGAGACAAGTTTTAGTTGTGTTAATTAATTGAATGGATAATTGCGTTGTACATTGAATTATTATCGGGGTGTTTTATCACTAATATTTTGTTTGTACTGTTTCTCTAAATTTATAATAAAATAATGACGGTTTATAAAAATATTTTTATTTTGAACCGATAAATCAAAGGCGAAAACCTGACAATAATAATATTTTGATTTAATTTAAGAATTTTCAAACCGAAAAGATTAATTTAATTTAGTAAAACAGATCTTACCAAACTAATATATATATATATATATATATATATATATATATATATATATATACACCCCTCCCGAGAGGCAAGTTTCAGACATGCCATTCTAGAGATCAAGAATCGAACTCACGCTTACTATACTTGGCATCGAAACCAAGATAATGAAGTAATTATTGCTGATTCCCTCAGGGTTTATAATCGGCATTGGTATCCAAAAGAAGAGTATACTTCTGCTACCAACATGGTTTAAGAGAGTTTCTAGCTTTTGGCTTTGTAGGACTAGACAATCAGTCATGGTTTTTTAGATTGAAAATTTAGGGGTAGAATATACTAGTGGAATCAAAATCTAGTGCTTGAAAGGAGAGGCATAGGATGGATAACTTGTAAAATGCACCTGCAGTGGTAGGAAAAAGAAACTACACCCAAACACGAAGTTTGTACTATAGTTGATCTTTGACGGAATATGTTGTGATAGGCAACGCACATGCATTGTACTGGGGGTTTACATGAAGCGTTCAACTATATTCTTGTTTCTCTGAAATTAAGCTTGGTATTTGAGCTTTCATCTTTGATGATTATGGGAAATTTTTCATAATAGCTGATTATTTATGGATGTTTAATATTTATTTGGCTTTTGTACGTTAATTGCTGAATTGCATCAGACCTCTTTTACAGGTGTGAGGAACATAGGCAGAAAGAGGCCAAGTTAAAACAAATGGTCCATTTCTTCAATATGGAAATCTGCAAGTTTTTTTTTTTGATAAATATTTGTAATGATGATGATGTTGGCCAAATATTAGGTAACAAAATTAGTTGGAACAAGCCAAAAGGAGGTGTGCTCAACTTTCTATCTCCTGGAGATTAAAGGAAATAAAAGGTAATGAAACAACAAACAGAGCAAGTTTCACAATTCTGCTTTTCATGCCTTCAGCTGGAAATGAACATTGCCAAACTGATAAACTTTGGGGACCATTTAACTGAAAAAGGATTAGGTTCTAATTAGTTGGCTGCATTATAATTAGAGAACTTCCACCTAGAAAATTCAAATCTGTTAATCCCCTTATTCTTATATGCCAAGATTTAGTATATGATACTAAACTGTTCTTGTAATATGCGATTTAGGTTTTGTAAAGCTAAGTGGTATAGCCAACTTTTCTTGGTTTCCCTTAGCATGAATTTTCAACTTTCCTAAATCTTTATCAGCATGTATAGATTGAGCTGTCAAGTTTTGGAGACTGAATTGCACAAGACAATTGAATTTCTTTACTTCTGTAGATCAGAAAATTTTATAATTTCTCATTATTATTTTTTAAACATTATATTGCATAAGAAATCTTTCAATTTCCCATACAGTTAAATTATTAAAATTTATCAACACTTTAGTTCCTATTATTTCAAAATTAGTACTTTTAATTCTTAAAGTACAAGAGTTTGAAGGACTAAAATGTTCTACAATATAATAGTTTAAATAATACAATATACTATATTTAAACTTACAAGAGTCAAAATGTTATATAAGTTGAAAAATCAAGAACTATTATATACAGAAAAAATTTATAATTTTGTAAACAAGAATCAAAATGTTAGGTCATAACTAAACCTAATAACTAAAAGAGCTAATTTTATAACAAGAATTTGACCCAAAAGATATGAAATTTAATTAAAGAACATATATGTTCATAGACCGAAGTATCAAACTACGAATCTCAATTTAAAAAAAAAAAAAAAAAAAAAAAAAGATCATCACCATAAAATTTGACATTTTTTAAGTTCAAAAGTGGTGGATGCAAAGAGAAAAGGGCTGCCTTCCAATTAGCTTCATAATTTGTTATGATACTTAGGAGGATCCAAGCTGGCCAATTAGAAGAATCTTAAAATCATGAATATGTAGTGGGTAATTTCTTGATATAGAGTAGTGTTAATTAAAAAAAATATCAATTATTCGCAAAATTATAATTTTCTCACAAATTAAAATTTTTAACAATTTGAAACATGTATTTTCAATTTTTGATAAATTTAGCACGAAATCGAAATTCGGTCAGATATCCGATGTCAGAGCTGATATGGCATGCTAATGTGGTATTTATTATTATTATTTTTATCACATCAACATCTGACTAAGAAATTAAATCGAATAAAATCAAATTAAATCTAAATTTGTTCGATTAATTTTTTTGAAATTTCAGCTTTTTTATTCAGTTTGGTTTTCTTGAAAAGGAACCCGAATAAACTAAACCGACCAATATATATATATA
>CANXYC012515210.1:0-18972 GCA_948193065.1 Aleurites moluccanus | reverse complement strand
TTAAACACATTAAATTTAATGTACCCTTATAATATAATTATATATATGTTCGTGATTTAACATTTTTTTTTAATTTTTATTTAATTTATTTATAAACTAATGTGTATTAATTTATTTATTTTATATAAATATATTTTATTTATCATATTTTTAATATGTAATATAAGTATAATATATCTTATATTTATTATATATTTAATTTAATTATGATTTAATTTTTGTTAAAATAATTAATGGTAAAATTATTTAAATATTAAAAAATTAAATGACAACTAGTATGATGTATGAGTTTAATTTTTTTTTATATAATAATATAAGATATAAAAAAAAATATTTTTTATAATTTTATATAAAATTATTTATAATAATTTTTATTTTTATAATAATTAGTTATTATTATATTACTATTTTAAATTTAATTTTATTATTTTTCTATTGTATAATAGAAAAAAAAGATTAATGTATGTTTTTTCTATATAATATTAAATTTAACTATTTTCAATTTGATCTCGATTGAATTTCTAATCTTGATTTTTTATTGGTTTGATTATGAAAATATTAATTAATACTAAGAATAATAAAGAAAAAAGAAACGTTTCGGCTAACTATTATAGTAGGCGATTCCGTTACAATCCTTCCCTCTCTTTTACGTAAATTTTTAATTTTAATTGTATTTTTTTTTTTTTTTTTTTTTTTGAAAAGGAGGTAAAGGAATATATATATATATATATATAAACATTCTAATACTAAGAATAATAAAGAAAAAAGAAACGTTTCGGCTAACTATTATAGTAGGCGATTCCGTTACAATCCTTCCCTCTCTTTTATGTAAATTTTTAATTTTAATTTTAATTTTTTTTTGGAAAAGGAAGTAAAGGAATATATATATATATATATAGCACTCAATTTAACAGCAGATTTTGTAAAATCTTAAATCCGTTCTATTTAAAGAAAAAAATTTGTGAATAATATTTATTTATATATTAATTTTTGAAAAATATTTATTATTTTTGATATATTTATATAATATAATTTATATTTCACATAAAAAATAATTAAAAATTAAAAATATATAAACTAAATATAAATATAATAATAAAAATAAAAATATATATAATATATATAATTGAACTGAAATTAAATTAAATTATATCATTATTGATATGGGAACTAAACTCAACTCCAATTAAAATTAAAAGATTTACCCATTTATTTAATTGTCCGCAGCCTCTCTCGGGTTTTCGGATCAAATCGAGTAGGACAGTAAATTTATTTCTTATTTTTTTTAACATATAAAAAATTATTCTAAATTTTTTAATTTTTGAATGTCACAAATAAAAAAAAATAAGGATAATAAAGGAATTTTTCAGGAAAAAAAAAAAGAGTGAATAGTATCACGTATTATAGCAAAACAGATTCGTGAAGCAATCAAAATAACGAATCAATTTCTCACTCGGTCAAGGCTTCTTCATTTCAATCCTACTCCTACATATATATATATCCCTTTACCTCCTTTTAAAAAAAAAATAAAAAATAAAAGTAAAAATTTACATAAAAAAAGAGAAGGATAACAAGAGCATTGGCGGATCGAATTGGTACGATTTTCAATCAATTTATAAATTATGAATTAAAAATTATGAAGAAAATAAAATAATAATGGTTTCAGAAATATTAATAATAAAGATAGAAAAAGAAATAAAAAATGGTATATTTATAAAAAGAAATTAACATATTTGTTAAACTGTGAGAATAGTTTTTTTTTTTTGCTGTGTGAAAACAGCATCATCCAAAATTGATTTGTCATTAACCAGTAATTTGCATTTATTATTTGTTTAGAAATGGGGCAGCGCTATAATTCAAAATCCAAAAATCCCAACATTTACAAATGGATACAGTCCCAATGATTGTGGTGCAATCACGCCTAAATTTTCTCCTCCTTTAACCTCAAAATTCCAAATTAACATTTCCAACAAATTAACTTTCCGTTTCTGTTACAAAATTCAGTATATATAAACTTCCAATTCTAACAAATCCTTGTTTACCACTCTGGATAACAACAAATTCCCCCTTTCCCTTCGTTTTTTGGAAACCCACCACAAATTATGGGCTTTAAAGCTCTTTTCCAACGGAAAAAATCCAAGAAATCAAATGATTCTTCGGCCGATTTACCCGCCCCCGCTGCACCTCTATTGATCAGATCGAGATCTCAGTCTCTCAAACTCAAACCTCAGGTCGATGAATTGCAACAAGTTTTTAAGAAATTTGATGCTAACGGAGATGGGAAGATCTCCTCCTCTGAGCTTGGCTCCATTATGTCTAACCTCGGCCACCAAGCCACCGATGAAGAGCTACAGAAGATGATAAAGGAATTTGACGCCGACGATGATGGGTTCATCGATTTTCAAGAGTTCGTGGAGCTGAACACGAAAGGGGTGGATACCGATGAGGTTCTGGAAAATTTAAAGGACGCCTTTTCTGTTTATGATATTGATGGAAATGGGTCGATTTCTGCTGAGGAGTTGCATAAAGTGATGGATAGCTTGGGGGAGTCTTGCTCCATTGCCGAGTGCAGGAAGATGATAAGCGGTGTTGATAGTGACGGTGATGGGATGATTGATTTTGAGGAATTTAAGGTTATGATGACGGTGGGGGCGAGATGGGAATCCTCCGTAGAAACTCTGAGATGAATCAGTTGTTAGGCGGTGGTTGCTGTGGCGGTTCTGGGTTATCTCTTGTTTCCGAATCTGATAAGTTCTTTTTTTTTTTTTTTTTTTTTTTAAGCTTTCAGTCTTTTGGGGGGGTTTCTTTATTTTCATTGAGAACTTGTGGATATAGTTTTCGATACAATGTAATGGAAAATCATTGTTGGGTTTCTAAAATTGTTCTTAAAATTTGAAATTAACTAATTGATTTTTCTTTCGAAACAGATTGAAATCCATCATTATTTCAAATGTACAATTCTAGCTGTTTCTTTCTTATTTTCATAGAATTTCACTTCATGTGGATGTTAAACTAGTGATTTCATTTTGTTGAAATTCTATCATTTGTATTTTGTGTGTCTTATTTATTATTTTATATTTTTTTTATACCTTATATAATTTATGAAAAATATTATCTGTCAAAAATCTAAATTACAGCCAAATTTACCAAAATAAGTTCTCCTTATTTGTTTTTCTTCTTTTTTCTTATTATTATTAAGATAATATAGAATAGGATTAGTGTGGTTTTATGCTTGTATTTACGTTTGCTTCCCTTCGTAATTGAGTTAATGTTAGGATTAGTGTGGTTTAAGAGGTGCAGGCTGGTTCGGCTTAAAAATATATAAAATGTTAAATAAAATGGCTTGTCATGCCAATTGTTTGTTAGAAATTCTACGGAAGTTATGTTAAAGGACTTTCAAAGTTTCTTGATATTTAAATAATGTTTGGAGGACCATAATTTTCATTATTAAAAAATTCGAGGACTATTTATGTTTGATTCTATTCACAATTCAATCAATATTGTCTTTTGAATGTAGGAAGAGGGAGCTTAAACTTGGATAAAATATTTTAGTGGCATATGTACTTATTGCCATTTTAAACCTGCAATGAATATAAACTGAATCAATAAACTTTACTTTTGATTTAATATGATGATTAACGATGGTGATTTTTTAATTATAAAATAGAATTATTTAAATCACTACATTTCTCAATTTTAAAACAATATTTTAATTCTAATCATATATTAATATTCATTTTAATAAATTTAACACCAATTAAAATTTAAACTAACACTCCTCTATACAGTCTAATTAATAAATTGAACTAATTTTTGAATGGGTTGTTGAAGGTTAGTTTTATAGATAATATTGCATGAGTGGGAATTTTGATTACAAAATTTGCAAATTGGTTGGTGGGAAATATGTGAGGGTTCCAATAACACGGGAAACACACATTCAACCAAGTTGACTTGTTTTGCTATTTTAATAATGTGTATGATTTAGTTTTGTCCACAAAAATAAACATGTGCTTTCTCACATCATGTGGGCTCTCTTTGTTATTGGAGGAACAGAATAACTTTCAATTCCATCTAATTTTCAATATAAAAATTATTCCCTTCATTCTTTATTTGAAAAAAATATAAATATTAATAAATTAATTATTATGCATTAATATTAATATAAAATAACTAATATAGCTTTATTTATTATATAATTTCACTAATTGTAAAATTGATTGAAAATATAAATTTGATTCTTAATTAGGGACAAAATTAAAAGAAAATAATAAATATAATCTTAAAATTTGAGAACAACTTATAAAAAAAAATTATCCCTTTTTAAAATGACATATATAAAAAAATAAAAAAAAAATATTATATAAAAGGAAATCATGTTACTTCTACACATAAAAATGAATTTATATATATTTAAAATAAAAATATATTTATATAAATTCACTTTTATATAAATAAAAATAATATTTCCTCTATTTTTTTTTTATCTGTCATTTAAAGTTTTGCACACATATTAAGACATTTATTAATTAGATTCAAAATTATTTATTTAATATTATATCCTTAACTTTATGTTAAATTAAATTATTATATTATAATTAAATGTTATAAGTATAAAGTAAGAAAAAATTGGTAAATATTATTTTGAAAATTTAAAATGATAATTAAAAATATAAATTAATGAATTTTTAAAACGGCAGATAAAAAAAAAAGAGGAAGATATTTTACCTTATTTAATAATTTTCCTTTTTAATAACTTTACCATCTTTAATTCATGATCTTAGTTAATTAATTGCATTTCATTTCCCATAATCCCATCTATTGATTCTTTTTAGTTTTATAATTTATTCAAGTTTTTAATTGCAATAAAATTATATTATATGGACAAAAATGAAAATCATTCTTTTCAATGTGAGATATTTTGATTTGAGGCATACATTATCTTAGTATCATTTACATTTAAACATTTAATTGCCAAATCTCAAACTATTAATATAAATATGTCTAAGAAAAACAATTAATCTACATATAACCTAAATACATATATTCTATAAAAGATCTACTCATTTTAATTTAGTTTTAAAATATAAAATTCCTAATTTTTAATGTTAAAATTCTAAAATTTATATATTATAGTAAAAAATTGTGAGTTTAATGATAGTATAATTTAATATTACATTTGTATAATTTATACTATGTTATATTTTTTTGTGTCAATAATACTTTTTATCCACAAGGTGATTAGCTCTCTTACCATAATTTTCAGTAGGTCCCTTGAATTATAATTAGATTTTAATGAGATTTTCTGGTATATATATATATATTTTTACCCGTCTTGTCCGATATATAGATTATCTCGACTAATCTGAATTGCATTTCTATAGGACCCTTTTAAAGGGAGCGCTCTCAATAGTGTTTTAATATAATTTTTATATAATTTTCTAGTATAATTTGACCATCAAAGATACAAGCCAAGTGAAAGAGTCAATATTTAGTTATACACTGTTAATTTCGTTTAATCGATCTTTGCTGTTTTTAATCTCAGAAGCCTATTTGACCTTTAAATATATGACTATCGTTTGCAAACGCAATGAAAGCTTTTCTATTTTCTATTTTATTTGCCTTAAAATAAATATTTTAATTTTTTTTAATATATCCTAATTTAATTATTTTATTTCTTAATTTAAATTATATTTTATCTTAATATTTTAATAATATCCTCATATATTTTGATATATAAAATTGAAAAAATAAAAATATTTATTATTTTTAAAAAAATAAAAAGATGATTATATTTAATTAAAAGAGAGATATTAAAATAATAAATGAGATGATTATCCTTAATTAAGAGAGAGTAAATATTAAAATAATTTTAAAAAAATTCTTAATATTTATATATTTTATAATTAAAATTTAAAATATTTATTTTGAGATGGAGAAAATAATATTTAATTATATGCTACTTGCCGTTTAATAGAAGTATTCAATTCTAAGCCTTGTAATTTTTTTTTCTCTTTCTTAAATCTCAATATTTTCTCCAAGTCTTATAATATAACTAATAATAATCATCATTATAAGAAGAAAAATTATTTTAAAAATAAAATAAACTTAAAAAAATCTATTTTCTTTTCATAAAGAATAACAATTAAATCAAATATTATAAATATAATTCAAATTTAATATAAGTTGGTAGGAGTTAAATAACGTCTCTGCATTTGATCTAACTATTAAATTAAAATTTTATTGATAATTTTTAATTTTTTTATTAATATATTATAATATTATTTAATACGATGTTACAATATTGATATATATAAATTATATATGTAATCAATAACATTACATATGTGAAAAAAAAATGAAATCAATACAAAAATTAGGGACTAGTAACAAGAATTTGAAACAAATAGCAATAACGGTGCCTTACAATGAATGAAAAATAACATCAATTCAACTATTTAAATTTTAAAAATTATGAGTGCAAAAAAAGTTATTATATGATTACTCATTATAAAAAAAATAGTCACTTTAAAAAAGAAAAGTGAATTTTGAGAAAAATATTATTTTACTAGAATTTAAATGAATGAATTTTTATATTATTCTTAAAATATAAAAAAATAATATCAATTCAACTCTTTAAATTTAATATTTCACATAAAAATCTATAATTTCATAAAAAAAATGTTATAGAAATATAAATAATAACTTAATTTACAAAAAGAAAATATGTGAACTTGGAGAAAAATTTAATGGCAATTAGAAAATATAATTATTATTTTTTTTAATTGATTAGAAAATATCACAAGACGGGACAAATGGTATCGGTTTAATCGCATCTCAGGCAATTCCAAAAGGGTCTGAGCTTATTGTTCTACCCGATCACATACCCTTGAAATTCGGCCTCCTGAATACGAGGTTGCAGATGGGGCTACTTCTTTGCTGGTTAATTTGGCTCAAAAAATTCCAGTTTTGTATTTTAGATTGTTTTGCGATATGGGTTATGTTTAGATGTTGTTTTGGTTAATGTGTATTGTGTTAATTTTTTATTTTTTGGTATTTATCAGTATCAGCTAATGGTATGTGCAAATGGGTCATTCTGTGAATTTCATGTTAATGGCTTGTGTTGTGTGAAGTTGCTTTAGCTGGTGTTATAACAAATTTGCTTAATTATAAATATCTACAAGTGCTCATCAATTCAATTCACTGTGTGCCTTTTCTTTAATAGTACAGTGAAGATTGAATTCTGATTGACATTTTTGTCAAAATGACGTACAAATTCATATATTATAGCCCCCAGATGGTATCACCACTCGCACATGTGGATTCTGTCATTCAATTAGCTTATACTCAGTTCAAGTATATTATATTGTCCGATAGTAGTTGCTTATGCGATGCTAAATGAGTTGATTTTACAATAAGCTGCTTATTACTGTCTTGGTTAAAGAATTAGTAACTGTTGATTGGCTAAGGGATTTCTCTCTGTAGCCTTGAGCTAGAATCTTAAGAGGTTCAGAACTATCGAGTTCTGTGTCCATTTATTGAGCTCAATTATATATTGAAGCTTGTAAACTAGCATTCATATATGTATCCTCTTATGTTGACTAAATACTTCCAATAATTGGTCAATGATCCTTGGCAGAAGAGCTTCCCTCCAAAACCTTTTCGTCACCTGCGTCTATTTCCTTCTATTTCTCCTGTTCCTCGAATAAAGAATGGTCCCTTAAACATCCTAACTCCTCCTCCTCTGGATACTCATCAAGATTCATCTGCAATTCATCAATCTGTAATATTTCGGTTAGCCCGATTAGAAGCCTATATTTGCTTCTGAACTAAATTTCCATGCGGTCAAGGGCTTTGTAAGAAGCTAGAAAAACCTGCCAGGCATTTGTATACAGGAATACTCTTCTGTTAATGTAGTTCAATAAGTCATGTTGCGTTGTTAATCCTAGAAAGAACATATATAGGGTCTACTTCTGAAATTACCTCAAAATGCTGAGGTTTTATTCCTGCATATGAATTGCACAGGCTAGTTGTACATAACCTCTTTTCATTTGGTTTTTTAATAGCCCCTTGAATTATGTAATTAGCCTTGAGTGTAACCAGCAGGTCTTTGTCGTACAGATAAATAAAAGATGTCGGTTTCTTCTTATTTTGAGAAAGAAGTCGAGCATACTCTTGCAAATCTGAAATCAAATTATCATCCATATGGGGGCCAAGATGTAGATGCATCCTCACTTGGATGGGCAATGTCAGCAGTCCATCAAGGTCATTCCGTTTATTTGGAAAAATGCTCCCAGACGGAACCCATATTGATGTCCCCTTGATGCTTCCTCTGATTGATATGTGCAACCATAGCTTCAATCCAAATGCAAAAATTTTGCAAGAACAAGATCCGGAGAATACTAAAATGCTTATGAAGGCATGTTTTTCCATTTTCTTCTATTATTTTCTTTTGAATAAAAAATAAGTAATTGTTTATTTTGCTGTTGAAAATCTCACATGCTCTTTATCAACGGGTTGTGGCAGAAACACAAATTAAACAAGAAGATTCTTTACTACTTAATTATGGATGTTTAAACAATGATCTTTTCTTATTAGATTATAGATTCGTTGTAACTTCAAACACTTATGATTGCATCGAGCTCAAATATGATGGAGCTCTTTTGGATGCTGCAAGTGTGGCTGCTAGGGTAGCTTCACCTTACTTCTTCTCACCAGCTACTAGGCAGCAACAAATTCAACCCCAGCTAAATTTAGATGGAGAAGCTTCTATTCTCAAGGTTTGGGTTTCCTTTTCTAAAACACTAGCCTTTGGATTTTTTTTTTCCCTTTTGAACCATTCATTTTACAAATGTAAGGGGACAGATCCTCTTTGTCTGTTTATAATTACAATAAATTGACATAAAGCTTACTTTATTAATTTCTTGGTTATCTCAATTTATAATTACCCTTATGATTGTAAAGCTGTATGATTCCTCTTTATTTTCTTTCTATGTTGAGTAGTTTAATACCATTAAGCTGGTGTTATTAGTAATTGTTAAGAATTTAGTAAAAGTCTAAAGTTCTAAGCCATCCCATTATGCTTCTGGGTTAGGATATATGGACGTTTTGGACTAGGTATTTTATAAAACTGCCGGGAGTAGTGTTTGATAGCAATTAATCTCCACTGACCTATAGCACTGTAGGAAGATGATAGAACGGATTTCGCCTTGTCTTCTTTAGATTTAAAAAAAAAAAAAATCAAAGTGAGTAAGACCTAGAACTAGAATTTACAGCCAAGACAACCGCATGAGCATATGCCGGTGGCAGTTTCTATTTATCATACTAATACCGAATTCTGGCACATCTTTAACCTAGATATGGGCAATTTGAATATTCATAATTTTGTCTCTTTATCTTCGTCGACCAGGTGACTACAAGAGGTCAAGAACTGATAGAGGGACGCCTATTGGCTGCCCTAAGAGTACTGCTCACGAGTGACGTGGAAGCAGTGCAAAAGCATGATTTGGACATTCTCAAATCTTTATCAGCCAATGCTCCTCTTGGAATTGCAAATGAAGTAGCTGCTTTTTATTGCTTTCTGTGTGATTGCACTGGGACACTTCCCCACCAAAATAATGGATGATAAATCCTTATTGAAACAAGATGTTTCAGCTTCAACTGAACTGGCAATCCAATTCAGAATCCAGGAAAAAAATTTGTAATTATAGAGATCTCACTAGGATGGTCAAGTCAGTTAAATTTGCCGTTAGTTAAATTTGTTTGTTCAACGCAACGCCAAGTGATGAGTGTTAAAAAGGACAAAAAAAAAGTAGAAAAGATTGGTATTTTCCCAATGTTAGGAGCAAGTTGGTGAGATCCTTTGTGTTTATCATTTCATTGCTTGCTTCGGTTGCCAAATCATTACGCATGCATATTTATGCTGACTAATATTCCGTCACGGTAATCTTTTGTACAAATTCGTTGAATTAATAATTCAATTGCAAAATTAATTTTATTGAGTATAGTGATTTAGTCATTAAGTGTCTATCTCTGTTGCAGAGTCTGTAACATAAAAATTCAAAATCTTTATTTATTTTCATTTAAGTGTTTTGACTTTTGATTTTCAATTCTAATCACTCTCTTAATAATTAAATGGCGATTTTATTAAAAATAAATGCGAAATCTCAAAAAATATATATTAGTAGAGCAATTTAAGCGAAATCTTAAAAAAATATTTACTAATTTCTTTAAAAAACACCTAGTAAATGTTGAAAATTTGACATGTTGCAGTTGCAGCGTTTGAAAAATAAAACATATTCTATAAATGATAAATTTGCGTGTGAACATAATATATATTATTAGAAATTATGATGAGAAAATAATTGTTTTTCCTTACAAGATATTTCCAATCTACTTGTGATTTTTTTTTTCTGATATTGATAATAGGAAATGAATAGATATTTTCTGGTTTTTTTCATTGATTACCAAGGCTGGAGAAACTAAAAAATTAAGAGTTTATACCTGATAATATATCTAACTGTTTTTTTTTTTTTTTTTCTGGTCATCAAATATGGAGATTGGAGATTAACCCACAATTTTTTTAAAAGGATAAAAAAGAAAAGAAACATGAAAAGAGAAAATTTCTTACCATATCATCAAGTTTCAACCCTTTTCTTCATTAAAGATATGTACATCTACAGTAAACCACAAAAAAACAGAGCAAGAACAGAACAGGGGAGAAACAAAAAAAAAAAAAGAAACAGAGCACTTAAAACTAGTAGATGGAAATAAAAGCAAAGAAAAAAAAATAGATCTATAAACCCAAATAAACATGAGAAAAATTGACCATGTTATTTGATATTTGATTAGGAAAAGCTTTCCATTAATTGCCTACTGAGATGGGTCTCTCTGATAGACCCAGAGGCGAGCGTGAGCTTTCCCTTGTGATCTTGCAGATAACACGTCTCATCTCTGCTTGTTTCAGCGATGGATGTTTAATCTTTTCGAATTCTTGCTTGATCTTTATGACTTGGCTATGAATTGGAGCCTCCACATACTCATCTCCATATCCATGTCTAGAACTCTGTTTCTTGTTCCTGATTTGGTCCTTCTCCATAAGGCGAAAACTGAAAATTCTAATAACACACTCTGTTTCTTGATGTGTAAACGAAATCACACTTTAGGGACTGCACAACTGCTTGGTGAAGAGATTTCAAAGAAATGGGAAATATTTATATATAGGAAATAAGAGAGAAAAAGACGTGTTTGGGTGGTGAAGGTAGAGATTTAAGGGTACTTAAGTTGCTACCATATGTTCCATTTTAAGACGACTCTTTTGAACCGTGTAAGCAATCACAATATCAAATTTTATACCAAAATTCTCCTTTTCTTTTTTTAATTTTTATTTATATAGTATTTTTGGAGAGGGTTCAAAGAATGGGTAAAGTGGATAGGTGGCTGTTTGGGTGGCCAACTGCTTCCATACACATTTAACTTAACCCCTATTCCTTCTTTTGACTAGTCTTTACAACATCCATGTAATCAATAAAATTAATTAATTAATAATTAATTACGTAATAATTAAATAATTTAAACAAAATCCATTGACAAGTGTTAAAATGATGCAAGTAATTGTGAATTAAATGGTGTAGGTATACATATTTTTCTTCTTTCTTTTTTTTTTAAATATGTATATTTTTTAACAATAATATACAACACTACAATCTCCCCTGAATGCATGTGAAGCGGCAAAACAGAGGGTAGATTTTACAACGAAAACGTGTTAAACCTGGCTACATCAAATATCAAGTTATTGGTTATTATTATTACCCTAAATTCAAATTATATAAAAATTTAATTTAAATAATTTTTATTTTATCAAATTTTATATTTCAGAATATAAAATTTTATAAAATTCATTTCAAAAGTAATTTAAAATTATATTATTTGATAAAAAAATTTAGCTTAATTAAAATTTGATTTAGTCAAATTACATAAATATATATACTAAATTCATAAATTTTAATATTATTAATTATTGTTAAATAAATAAAAATAGGATAAGTTACTATTTCATTCCCGAGATTTAACATAATTAATTAATTCATCTATATTTTTTTTTTGAAACTAATTAATAAATTTTTCAGTTTTGATTACGTCTGAAAAATTAATTTAATTATTTTAAATTAATTTAATTATTTTTATTTCAAATAAATAATAAATAATAAGATTTTATCTATAATAATTATTTTTAATTAATTTTCTCAAAGTATTTGGTAGAAAAAACATATTAAAAATAGTCACACTCCATTGCCATAATAATTCGTACATTCTATTTCATACTACTTTGAATTTAAGGCAAGATGGAGAAAACTCAATTGGATGGGGATGTGAATGCAATCTCTAGAAACTTTCTAATTCTTTTGATTTTGGGTATGACAAAGAAATGGTCAATTTTTCTGCCATTGATTCAACTTTCAATCTTCAAAATGTTCATATTTTCTAATGGCAAAGTATCAAAATTAATTAATTAAGGTAGTACTAATCTCTATTCTCTATACAATTTTGACGATAAGGACCGTTAGGATAATTATCACGATTTTTTTACGATAAGAACCGTTAGGAAAATTATCACGATTTAATACGTTTATTATGTTGGCCACGTGGTTTTATTTGATTGGATTTTGTATTACTAAGAGAAATTAAACTTATTGACGTGTTTGTTTATTGGCTTTTTTGGTTGTTTATACGGTTAAGGCTGCTGCTAGTTCGCTGCTGGTCGGTTTCGCCGGCAATTTTATTCTCATGCGTTAAGTCCTTCCCACATGGCACTTTTTCACTTGCTCCTCATTCTGACGTGTGTTATTTAATAGACCATGTTGCTAATTTGATAGGGGCTTGAGCGGGCAAGTGTCAAAGAAATTAAAGTTTCTAAAACATTTCACTCCGAGTTTTCTGTGATTTTATATGTTGTACTCTTTTTTAATACATCGTATTATTTATTTTTTAAAATATTTTTTTATAAATAATATATTATATAAAAATAAAATACATAAATGAATAAAAATTTAGATTGTAACCATTTAATTCATATATATATATATATATATATATATATATATATATATATATGGACGGATCTAGGCTTTAAGAATTGAGAGGCTAAAATAGATATAGACAAAAAAAAATTCAAATTTTTAAAATTAATATAATTTTTTTTTGAAATTTTTAGTATTATTATTATATTATAAAATATTTATTTATATATAAATATAATAATACATTGATAACAAATAAAATTTTAAAATTTAGGATAATTTATATATATTTTAAGTAAAATAATGAAATATATATATATATAATAGATAAATTTTTAAAAATTTGAAAGGGCTAAATGTATATATTTTAAAAAATAAGTAATCTAAATTGAAAATTTTAAAATTTAAGGGGTCAATATGATATATTTTTTATAAATATATAGACATAAAAATTAATTTTAAAAATTGAAAGGACTAATATAATATTTTAAAATTTTGAAAGAGCCAATATGATATATTTTAAATATATATTAAAAATTATATATATATATATATTGGATATTATGTTTCTTATGTACCATATTTTTTATTTTTTTATATGTTATATTATATATTTTTTAAAATATTTTAATAATTAATATTTTATAAATAATATAACGCATAAAAAAAATATAAAACAACATATATATCACGTAAAAAAACAAAGAATTCAGAATGATATATATAAGGTTGCAATTAATATTGACATCGACATATTAAGATTTGAAGAACATTTATTTTCTCCAGCTTGCTTTGCATTTCACTTATTCTCATGCGTGAAAATGAAGCCTTATAAAATCCATTTCTTTACCAAATAATATATAGAATTAAAAGTTGCTCCCATTTTAATTCTCAAGCGTGGCCATGAAGCTTCCAATGTATTACTTATGTGTCTAGTCCTCTTTCTAACGAGAAGAATGAGACAGGTTACCAAGAAGCTGTCGTTAATTTGTTTAAAATTTATTAATACATACCTCTTTGTTTTGCTTTGATTTGACACAAAAACATGACTTGTGTCTCATAATACTACTCATTGGAATATATACACATTAGGTAAAAACTAAGAAATTGCAAATCAATCAATTTTTTATTTAATGATATTAGAGTTTTATTTAAAATTAAAAGGTATTAAATTTATCGTTTGTTCGGAATTAAATTTATAAAAAAAAAAAATTAAGAAATTTATAGCAGCTAGTCATAGAGGAATGTTTATTAAATAAAAGTTTATCATTATATATTGCATAATATTTTGATACATGAATAACTGATAATGAATACAATTAAAAGTAATTACTTAAAAAAAAAAAAGGAATGTCGTATTTTAATTGTTAAACAATTGAATATAATATCATATTTTTGTGTCCTTATTAAGAAAGTTTTGAGAGACGCCTATGACTGGTAACACAAGCCCAACGCTTACCAGGCTTAATAGCAAGTGGTTCACATTATAGATCAGAACTCTAAATTTACCAACCTTTTCTTTTTCTTATCAAAGAGTAAAGACAAAAAAAAAAAAAAAAAACCAATGTGGAACTTAAATAATGAATCCTCGAATTTGTAATTTTCTGTACTCTAATGTAGTCGACTATTAAAAAATTAGCCAGTAATTTTCTTTTTTTCCCCCAAATCTAAGAAAATCTTTTTTTTTTTTTAAGTTTTATAAAATGAATAATTAGACAAACGAACTCTTAGTTTAATACATTGAAATCACTTTCAATGTTGCAAATATATATATAGAAAGAGAGAACAAAACTCTCATATTTTTTCTTAGCATAAACATATCACAGATACAATTACTAATCAACTGAGAATCACTAATAAAAGTTCAATAATTTTCACAATCTAAATTTTTTTTTTCTTGTGTACAAAGAATTGTTCCTCATTTTAAGAATTGTTTCTCATGTTCTTTCTATGCATCGTATTTCTTTTTGTGTTTTATTTCACACACTTATGCACATAAATTTTTTTTACGAGCAAATAACTTCCTGTACATAGAAAGTTATCATTTGGATATAATTACATTTTCTAACTTCCTGTACATAGAAAGTTACCATTTGGATATAACTACATTTTCTAACTTCCTGTACATTGAAAGTTATCATTTGGATATAACTACATTTTCGCAGTTATCTAAATAGCATTGGGTTGAATCTCCTGTTAAAAGCAGATATGACCCACTATATATATATATATATATATATATATATATATAAACATCATAGTTGAATTCACTATGTAAATTATGCTAGGTTCAAGTTTCAAGCATTCATGCTTCATTGCTTACAACATAGAAAACATCATAGTTGAATTCACTATGTAAATTATGCTAGGTTCAAGTTTCAAGCATTCATGCTTCATTGCTTACAACATAGAAAAAGCAAATAGCTAGGTGAATATTATAATTAACATATTGCATGATAATTCTTATAATTTCACTAGATGTAGACAATTTATCTCCCGATTACAAATGCTTGGAAAATTCAACTAATAACTAATATGTGAAAAAAAAAAATCTTATTTCAATATGATCATAAACTTTTAAATGGGCCTAAATTGGATGAGTTGAATACTCTTTAGGAGTCCTATCTCCCATTCCTTATATTCTTTACATTGATCCATAAGGTTCTATCAAAATTTAGATGATTTGAAAAAGAAAAAAGAAAATATATCACTCCAAATATAAATTAGTATATAAATATATCTATATGCGTTGAAAACTGAAATACATTTGGAGGATAATTTTTTTTTTTTTTTTTATGATTCAATTTGTCATTTAGAGGTATGTGTGAATAATGTAGACTTGGATTCTATTTTGTCAACTAATTATTAGAGAGCTTCTTCATTGTTCTTCTTTTACTTTTTCATTATTTATAAAGTTATTCCGTACATAATTTAAGTGGAAAATTAAATTTTCAATTTTATTAGTAATTTTCAGAATTACAAAATTACGATTTATAAATTTAAATTTAACCATAGTTAAATTTATTAAAATAAATAAAGAAAAATTAATAAAAAAAAGAAAAAATAAAATTATATCTCGCTCGATCTTTCAATCGGTAAAGATAAAAAATCATGAATTAGAATTTTAATATAGATTGAATTGAATTTAAAAAAAAAATTAATTAAATAATATGTATAATTTATAACCTTTATTAAAATTCACAAGTAAATTAAAAATCATAGAATTAATTTATTATATTAAAATTTTTAAGTTATTAATATTAATTTAGTTGAATAACAATATAATAATTTTTTTAGTGGCACTTATAATTTGTTACTAAAATTTAAATAAATAAAAAAGTGTAATAGAAAAAATATTTTTATTTTAAAATTATAAAAAATATTTATATCAATGAATAATATTATTGATGTATTTTTATATATGATAATAAACTAGGTCAATAAATAATTTAATATATATTACAAAAGAAAAATCGAAATATTATAATTATTATTTTTTAGTAAATATTAGAATGATCTAACTCCATTGATTTAGCACTAATGGTAAATTTATTAGTGCTTGGGTTCAAGCCTTTTGAAGGGAAGGCATAAAATTTTAGTAAAATAAATATTTTTTTTTTTTTGAAATGTTCTAAAGTCTTCAAAAATCCCTAAAACCTCAATTTTAATGGATTGAAAAAGTAAAATTTTTATACAAAATTATTTTTTTCAATTGAATTTTTTTTACTCTAACGAAAAAATATTTTATCCCAATAATACAAATATTTTTATACCTAATTATAAAACCTTATTTAGTTTATTTTACTTTAATAATCAGCTTTATTAAGAATAATATAAATAACCCAAACTAAACTAATAAAATAATAATTTAGCAGTTTTGTTCAATCATTTTATAAGTTTTAGCTTAAGTTTTATATGCCAATGTTAGCTTAATTTCTAATTATTATATATCTTATTCGACTTGAAATTATATAGTTCTCTAAAAAGGAAAAAAAAAAATTACAATATCTTCTACACAACCAAAGACTAAAAGACAATTATAATATTAAAAATTAATCAAATTAAACCCAAAAATAAAAAAAATAAAAAAATAAAACAACCATCCCCATGGAAGGGTATCCAATAAATATATGTATACAATTATGCAAATATTACTGTAACAAATATTGCAATTAACAATATTTAATAAATATTGTTAAAATTAATTATCAAATATTTATAATAATATTATAAAAGATTTTTAATTACAGGAATTTTATTTTTCGAGTAGTAGTAATTCTATTTCTTATATTAACTTCATTTTTTTTTTTTAATAGCATGATTTAGATGTTCTTAAAAAAAATTAATTATATAACATATATATATATTGATATTAACCATGATTGATATTTTCACTCTTTTTTAAGGATAAAAACGAAATTTCAATTAATATTATGATATGAATTTTCATAAATTTAGTGAGAAATATAAACCTGTAGTATACTTTTATTCTATAGTTTATAATATTATTTTAATTTATTTAATTTTTAATAAAAAAACATTAATATCATAGAGATAAAAGTCCATTGGTTAAAAAAATTATAATTAACATTAGAATATGAAACGATTAGGAGACAAAAGAAAGGGAATAAATTCTCATGCAGTGGGCGGGACAAGCACTTTTTTTCCACTCCATGTGAATCTTACTAGTCTTCCTTTGAAGGCAACACAACATGTTTTTTTATAATTTTATTAATTTGTTTCTAAAATAGAATTTTTATCTTTAATTATTTTTTTTTTTGGGAAGAGTAGTTGAGAAATATTAATTTTATTGGATTTTTTATGAAAATTTATTTATGGTAGACATTAGGGTGCTTCAATTAGTGTGGCCAGAGTATCTAATTTCTTGATTTTTTTTTGTTGAATGCTTATAATAATTAGAAGAATTCATTTGAAAATTATTTATTTTAAGGAATAATTTATAGGAATGAATTATTGGCCGATTCATTAATTGAGAAAATTTTAAGTATCAGATTGATTGGCGATTGAATTTTATAAATAAAAAGAAATGATATATTTTATTTAGACTTGTTGAATATTGACTTGTATTAATTATTTGTATATACAATAAACTATATATCCTTATCTACTAGAAAGGAAGAAATTTTTTTTTATCATGATTAAGTATCGATATGCATGTTGAAATCTCTAAAAAAGTTCATAAAACAAAATTGTATGGTACATTATTAGACTAAGCATTTGGGTAATGAATTGTACATTGAACAATGATAAAATATATGAAAGATTTAAATATAAATGAGTGTTGAATTTATTATAAGTAAATTTAAATTTATTTATCTATTAATAAGTTCATGCATGTATAATTTAAATTTATTTATTTATTAATAAGTTCATGCATGTATAATTTAAATTTATTTATCTATTAATAAGTTCATATATGTATAAATTTATGAATTTTAATATGATATTAGAGTTGTTCAAACCCCCATATTATTGTTAATGTACAAAAATAAAAATTACATTGAAATTAATTTTCTGCTGTTCAAAATTTTTATATGAGTATCTTTTTGAAATGATGAAGTAAAATTAAAATTAAAGTGACCAGTATATAAATATATATATGATAAAAATTTTAAAAAATTACATCAAGTTCACATGTTATTTAACGTTGAAAGGCTAGATATTGATTATCAATCGAATAAACACTATAATAAATATTAAATTTAATATAATGTTAATTTTTAATATTATTTTATTTTTAATAGCTAATAAAAATTAATAATTAATAGAAAATACACATATATTTAATAAAAAAATTATATAATAATATTATTAAAAAAAATTATTACAAAAATTATATATATATATATATATATATATATATATATATATATATATATATATATATATATATATGTGTGTGTATTTTGTTATATTTTTTTTTTTTCTATGTGTT